>CM055960.1:53874006-54095488 GCA_029490685.1 Schizonepeta tenuifolia | reverse complement strand
TTGGTTTTCAATAAGTGGATATAACTAATTTTAATATATAGTAAGTGGACATAACTAATTTTTACTCATCCCCACAACCTGTCCAGCACAAAGATTCCCTGCGATTGTTCCCATAACAGAATCTTTTAAACTTCTGACTCTTCTATCGCATATCGCGATATCGATTGGTGCATCTACTCCTAGAAATAGAGTAGATTTGAGAACCAACTAGATTGCTGCGATGTGAATCCAGTTCATCTTCTCAGCAATTTCTGACTTCATCTTAGCCAGATCTGCTCTAATGTCATCAGCTGGAATCAATTGCATCTCCACTTGATTTCCAGTCAGCTCGATTGGGAGAGACATTTCTCGTCTAGTAATACCATAGATGGTGTGTTGTCTCCTACTTCTTAGACTGAAGTTCCTAAGAACTTGGTCTAAAGCTCCTGCCGTGAAGCCTTGATACTTTTGTATATTCAGGCTTCTTTTCATAATTTTATCCATCATAGCTGGCGAGATAAGTGTCTGGCTTGAAAAGTTGGTTTTATCCTCGCTTTCTTGATGAACAACCTCGGTGTCAGTCGGATTCAGATTGTGAAGATCCATCCGACTAATCCGAATCTTCTTCACTGAAGATTTCCTCTTGCTCATATATACTCTCGTCTGAGGGTATATCTTCGAACTGATATACTTGTATCAGTTCTTGCTAGTAGATGGCATTCTTGATGTTTGGTGATGATTCGAATTTCCGGATACCTCTCCTTTCATTCTCAGGACAATTTGTTGAAATATGTTCCTTTGCATCACACGTCCAGCAGTTATATTCTTTAAAACTTTCATTAGCTCTAGTATGAGTCCGTCTGAAAGTCTTCTTGGCTGGTACCTTCCTTGAGATCTATTGGAACCAGATCCTCGGGATGAAAACCTATTTGGACTGCTTCTTTGGCTAGATTTGTAGATTCTTGCCTTCTGACGTGTCCACATCGTCCTTGGTTTCCAAGAACTTCTTCTTGATTTTCCACCTTTGTAGTAGGGCTAAACCTATGTTTTTTACTTCTTTTCAGCCTTGGTGGTTCCCCTCCAATGATCGTTGGGAGATCATTATCATCACAGCCTAGAGCAGTTGCTTTGTTGATCCTCCTCAGCTTCTTCATATTTCTCAAAGTCGTGGCTTGCTGACACCACTCTGAGAGCTTTTGATGTACATATGACATCCTTTTGGCGATGTTATCGAGATATCCTTGTTTGTAATCTCGAATTAACATCTCCCTCCATGAACTTGGAAATTTCAGGAAGAAAATTTCCATTGTGATCCTTTCATCAGCCTTTGATAGGTGCTGATAAAGGGTGAAGAGCTGCAGAAATTTGTTGAGCGTTTGTTGATTTAAGACTGCAACTCTTAAATTATACAATGCCATCAAGTATTTCTTCTTTTCTCTTCATCGTATCCTTCAAATTATCCTTCTCCAAGGAAATGATTTTTGATGAGCATCGACATATTCTTAATCATTTCGGTGAAGGAATTGATGTCGGCGAAGCATAGACGTTTAGTTTCCATTGGAATACCTTCCCATGCTATCTTTACCACTCCTGCGAGACTTGTCTTAAGGATTTTAATAAATCCGTCTTTGTCAAGATCGAGCATTGCTGCTGCGATCCTCATGGCTGAAGCCCATTCATCTATTACAGATTCTCGATCTATGAAGTTGACTTCATCGATATCGAGCATCACTCCGTATGGATGAATAGGATCCAAGGTCACCTTTCCAACAGGTGTATCCTGTAGTTTAGGTTGCCTTCTTCTTGTCCTTCTGACCATCATGTGGGCATCATCTGGTGTAACTGGATTAAATCTTGCTCCTGCATGATAGTCACGAGCATCTCTCATATGCTCTTCGTGGGTTTGTTGTCTCTTGGGGATTACTATCTGTGGTCCTAGTTGTCCATGAGTTGCAATCAACTGATGGTCATGCTGATTCATCTTCAGATCGACCACTTTTAGATTGGCAAAGGATTCAGCCAACTCCTGTAGATCTTCAAGATTGAGTCTTTCGGAGTGATTCATGATTTTCCACCTCAAAGCATTCTTGCAATAGTTTCACTTCGTGGATCCCTCTTTCCTTCTTCCACCATTGTTGGATAAGTGGGTTCATTGATAAAAGGATTTCTTCTGAGTCGATCGGAACGGGGTTGCTGCTCCAGTTTTTCAATTCGAGTTTGGATATCGGTGAGGATATTTTTGATTTCATCCTGCACTCTTGATATCTATATAGATCTCGAGGTACTCCATAGAGGCCATTGCCATAATGTTGTACTGTCTTTTGTATTTCCCTTAGATCCTCTGAAATTTTTAAAGAATATGGGGCAATATCTCGGAAATCGAGAATATTGACTATTCCCTTGTCCTTCTGGATTTGTTGAGCCATCAACTATGAAATTGGTGTTCCTGGTTTATTAGTGTTGTCAATGATTCTGTAAGATAAGCATTAATAAAGAGACGTCGTCGACTCTTTTCTTTATTTTGATGACTGCGGATAATATCTTCGTCATCCCTGTTTCTCACGCTTTGGTTTAAGCTTTCCTCCCAGTAGGCCATAGCCTCATGTAAATCATCTTTATCTATCTTGAAATATTCAAGATAGTTCCTGTAACACTCGCATTTCGGACAGTTATCCGGATCCATGTAAACTTAGATGTCTCCTCCATTAGGAATAATACTCATATTAAATAATAAATTAAATATAATTCCTAAATAAACCTAGGGCTCTGATACCATTTTGAATGCTTGGATTTTATTCGTGAAAGCAAGATACTCACTCCGTTCACTAAAAAAAGTCTCATTTGGGGTTGGGCACGGGGATTAAGGAAAGTGATAAAGTAGTTGTGGGTAGGGTAAAAGTTGAAAAGTAGGGGTATTCTTAATGACTTTGATTAGTTTGTTAATGTTTTGAAATTTGGGATGACTTTATTAGTGGGGTGTGGATATATTAAAACTTGGGAAATGAAATTTACAAAATTTATTTCCTGTTATAATTAAGGAATGTTGCACGTAATTAATTAATTCTTGTTCATAAATACAAGAATTTTTTTTCCTGTTCATAATTTTCGAAACCTTTAAAATATTTCCTGTTCGAAACATAAAAAAAATTGTACAGATTTGAATGCACAAA
Source organism: Schizonepeta tenuifolia (assembly GCA_029490685.1). Taxonomy (NCBI): domain Eukaryota; kingdom Viridiplantae; phylum Streptophyta; class Magnoliopsida; order Lamiales; family Lamiaceae; genus Schizonepeta; species Schizonepeta tenuifolia. Next base: position 54,092,339 of record CM055960.1, on the reverse strand, counting down.
TCATTGAAAATCTACATTAACTTTAAAGCACTAAAAATCAATTATCATTTAAAAAAGAACTGATGTGGTAAAAAAAAAAAGGAGGAAATTTCATTCATTGAGTATAAAAATTTGCCACATTACATAAGATTTCGGGGGAATAATTTGGGGATTGTTTGGAGGAAAATTGAAATTACACCTAACACTAACTAAACACAATAAATAGCAGTTGTACAACCACAGATTCATTACACCACTTGCATAAATACAACAATTAAAAAATGTTGGACCTCAACAAACACAAGCCAAATTTGACAGAGATTGAAAGAAACAATCTGGCAGCCTGGCTTCTTCAAAATAGCTGCAACTCGAAGCTAAGATATGGCGCCAAAAAGGAAGCTACAAAGTTGTTTGATGTTGAGCTGCGAACAGTGTGGAGAGTGTGGACAACAGCTTCAAAACAACAGCAATTGTCCTTTTTTGAACCTATGTAGTCTCAGCACTTGAAATGATCAAGTAATTTGCATCATAGACTGATTTCTTTGTCATTTCAACCTCCTAACTAGGTTGCTAAGAACCTAGTGGTGGCATCATAAGAAATTTGTGTAGTACTAGTTCTATCAGTTTTTAACCCACAATTCATCGTATAATTAGACTCAAATCATCATAATTGCATCACATAAGTGTAGCATCACAGGCATCAGTTTTCAAATAAGTGTTCTATCATAGGCATCAGTTTTTAATCATCAGCAATTCATCACATAATGAAACTGAAATCATTAGAATTGCCTCATAAGAAATCAACATCACAGGCAAACAAGCAACAAGATGCAATCAGAGGCATCACAGGCATCACAGATATCAGATGCAACCAAGCAACCACAAAATCAGCATCACAGGCATCACAGGCATCACAGGCATCACATGCATCAATTCATCCAAATTTTTTCATATAAGTGTAGCATCACATGCATCAGTTATGAAATAATCATCACCAATTCATCTGAATTGCATCAAACAACATAAAATCAGAGGCATCAGATTTTAACCCACAGTTACTCAATCACCATCATCAAATGATCACAATTGCATCGAAATAAATGGCATCACCAGTCCCCAACCAACAAAAATTGAAGAAATAAGAACTCAATCACCTGATTCAGAATAATCCCATGGCTTCCAAGGCCTTCCTTTTTTCCGGAATTTTGCGCACTCAGTAAACAAAAAGTAGTATGGATCTGTAGGCAGCAAGGAATCAACAATCTCATCTAAATACACCCCCGGTGATGGAGGTTCCGGCACCACAGTAGATGCATCGATGAGAGAGTCGGAGTTCTCCGTCTCAGAAGGTGGAAGTGGACAGCCAAAATCTTCAGATTTCGGTGGACTCGAAGAGCAAAGATCGATGACAAAGTCGAACAGCTCCGGCCTAGAAGGTGGAGTTGAAGCATCAACTGATTTTTCCGGCAACAAGCTTCGCACCCCTGCAGATTTGTGCAGTGTCGCGGTGAATGGAGGTTCCGGCACCAAGCAACAAAAATTTACAGATTTAGGTGGACTCGAAGCATAGAGATGGAGGATGAAGTGGAAGAGGTCCGGCCCAGAAGATGGAACCTCTGAATCGACTGAAGATTCCGACAACAAGTTTTGAATCCCACCAGATTCGAAAGACGACGCGGTGAGTGCAGTTTCCGGCACGAAGCAACCAAAATCTACAGATTTGGCGGGTGTCTGAGAAGAGATAACGATGGGAGAATCAAAAATCGTCTCAGGCACTAAGTCGATGGAACTCGACTCCAAATCCCATGAATTCAAGGTTGATTCGAGCGGCGATTGAGGGATTTCAGAGGAATTCGACATCGAAGAGAGCGGCAATTGAGGGATTTCAGTGATATGTGTGGATAGATCTAGGGTTTTGATGAGAGAGGATCGAGAGAAATGGAAGGATCGAGAGAAGCATATTTTGGGAGAGAAAATGAAGGGAACGACTAATAGAGTGTACAGATTAGGATTTAGGAATCCAAATAGGATCCAGCCAAAAAACGAAATTTGGGCTTTAATGTAATACCCCGAGCTTCTATAACATTAGAGAGCGTATTAAATAACCTTATAAGTTTAAATGGCGAGATTTGAGGAATAAAAAATTTTCTAAATAAGTAGAATTGAGTAAAATGACTTAAATGCCCTTATGTGTTTTTACGTGAGATTATCTGTTTCTATTTCTTGAAATGATAATGTGATGCATATATTGAGCTTATTTGTATGAGAATGAGTACGAGTATGATTTTCAGAAATTTCCGAGGATTTTGATTTGAAGTGAATAATGTTGATAACCGAGAAATCGCTATTCACCGATAAACTTAGAATAGATTTTAATTAGAATCTCTGAACCTAGAATTAATTCTAAGATCATTGAGATAAGATAGAAGCTTATCCGAAATTATTTGAGAGAGTTACAATAATTGAATTATTAAAGGATTAATAAGCCGACTAATTTTTTAATTTTCTTCGTTATTTGAATTGTAGACCTAAAAATTTGATAATCGGAACCCTTGTTCTATTTAATGAGATGTGAGATAGGTTTGAGATGATTTTAGTGTCGGAAACGAGACGATGAGATATTAGATCCGTTTTTAGCATAAATGGAAAAATACGGACTTTTTATCCGGAAAACTTTTACAACCGAGTAATTAATACCCATAATAAAATAATGAGAAAAATCCCTCTCATCTCTCTCCCTCTCCACGTCATCTCTCTCTCCATCTCTCTCATCTCTCTCTCCAAACCTACTAAGTAGATTCCATCATGAATATTCTTTAGTAAAGAATAAAATCTTAGTAATTTGTGTTATAAAGATTGCATGCATTATCCCATCCTATCAATCCATCTATCTCTCTCTCTTAATTCAATTTCCAACACCAACATCATCATTAATATTCTCAATGTTGGGAGAATATCTTGGCAATATCAAATAAGGTGAATGAGTACATGCATTCTACAATTCAATCTCTCTCTTTCGATCTCTCACTCTCTCTTATTCAAGAGAAACCTTTCTCTCATTCTACCTATCTCTCTCTCTCAAAAACTCTCCATCAAACAACAAAGAAGAAAAATTCTCTCTCCCTCTCTCCCCCTTTGCCGTGACACACACACTATATACACTTGGAGATTTCCTCCATTAAAGCTTAGTATTCAAGCTCCAATCTCATGAAAATCAAGTGAAGATCATCATCATCATCCTAGTTCTTTAAAATCCTAAATTGAAAGGTAATAATTCTCCAAGTTCTTGAGTTTGAAATCCAATAATCATCCCCCTATTCTTCATAAATTTCGGCTAATAAGCCCTAAAATAGATGATTAATTATTGTTTCTTTTTCTTGGGGGATTCAAGATGAGTTCTTCCAAGAGAAATTCAAGCTAGGAGTTGAGCCCCATTTCCCCATCCATTTTCGGTTCTAAGAAGATCAAGAGGAGGAGATCGAATTTAAATTCTAAAAGTATGATATTCATTTGATTTCTTGTATATATGTATCCCTATAAGCCCTAAAAGAAAGAAAACATGAATGCATGATATTTATTTTATGTTTAGGCAAACTAGGATTATCGATGTGAGAATCGAGTGAGGAGAAATCGATAGGAGAAACGAACTCTAGGATTTAATCTATGAATTAAGAGAGAAAAAGAAATTAAAAACCCTAAAAATTGAGTAATACTGAAAATATAGGAGAAAATGAGAAAATATGATTTTCTTGAGTTTTTGTTAATTTGATGTTTGATTTATGTTTTTGAGTACTTTATGAATGAGTATTTGTGCTTGAAAAATTGAAAAACCGATTGCCCTAAAAACCCTAGAAAAGCCGTGAGTTATGGAGCCAAAAGGAGAAATTATTTTGTTGATTTTGTTGATGATTTAATTAATATTTTGAGCATGAGATTATTATGAGGTGTGATGATTTAATCTTTTATGTTGTTAAGTGTGAGAAAATCGACATATACATGAGGTTTTTGAAGAAAATAATTTTGTAATGATTTAGAAAATTTGATGATCTTGATGTTATAATGTTGTTGATGTGTATTAGAGTATTAATTTGAATCCTAGATGAAGATAGGATTTAATGTGATGAAAGAATGAAGTTTTAAGCTTTAAAAATGTTAAGAATTGAAAAATACATAGAAAAGAATACCTAATAAGTGTTCTAAGTGTTCTAAGTGTTCATAAGATGAAACTTGAAGGTTTGAGTTTTAATTAAATTAAATCAAAAAGGAAATTAGTAATTAAATTAATAAAATAATCTAGATATTTATTGAAATAAAAATTAATTATAAAATAAAGGAGAACATTTATTAATTAGAAAATGAGTCTTAAATTAATTAAATAAGTAAGAGTCGAGAAAATCAAGTTGAAATAAAGAGAATAAAATGATAAGAAAGTGAAGAGAAGATTTAATCGAGTCAAGGAAAAGTGTTAGACGAGTTAAGTTTAAATACTCGTATAGTTTAATCAAGAAAATAATGGAATAAAATGCGAGTAATGATTTTAAAAGTAATTAATTAAATTAATTAAGTAAGTTGTTTTTCAAACCGTGTGGATTAAGAATAAACCGAGAAGAATTGTCGAGATAATAATCCAAAGAGTACTAGTTTAAGTCAAGAATAAGAATCGAGTTAGAAATAGAAATGAAATTCCTATTTCATAAGAGTTTAATAAAAATAAGAAGAATTTTTATTAATTGAGTAAAGATTTATAATATGTTTCATAAGACAACGAGTTTGGAAAAGTGTTGTATATAAGTCGAAAAAGATAAATCTTATTATTTGAGTTTTTATAAAAAGGAATTCGTATTTGGATTAAGTTCTAAAATAAAAATCGAGTAGATGTTAACATGTTTTGAAATGTGATTGAATTCGAGACAATGTGTTTGATTTATTTGGAATTATTATGCAATTGAATTAACATGCTTGAGTGAATGATATTATTTGATGATGACGTGAAAGATTACTGAATTTGTTTTGTATGCAAAACAATTGAGTTAGTAAGTTAATAATTAAATCGAGTATTGACTAAGAATATAAAAGAAAACTCGAGTAATGGAGTTTAGATAGACGACGTTTCATAATTAAAGCGAGAAGTGCTAAGACATTGGTTAGTAGTATTAACCAATTATCGAGTAGAGTTAATGGCTTAGAGACGAAAATGCGAGACATATTTAGAAAAGAATAGCTTTTAGAGCAACGAGTCAAGTAGAAGTCCTTCAGTCGAGACCAACGTTTAATATCCGTCTTTGCGTAGTATCTTATCTTCTTTATCGATGCCAAACTGTGAAGGATCAAGCAGGACGGAGAAATAAGCGAGGACAGATAGCACGTAAGCCACCTAGCTAGAACGTCGGAAGACATGTGGGCTTTTCTAAACCAAAACTGTCGATGAATACTATTACTATTGAGTATTATTATGTGATTTTCTAAAATGCAATTGACTTGCCGTTTTATCGAGTTTAGTATGTGTTATCATTTGTTTGTTTGAGTTATTATCATCCTGTGAAAGGTAGGAGACCCATGTGTGGTATGTTAAATGTTGAGGTGACTGTGAGCCTTGCTTCGGTTGGGCCGGTCACAGTGTTCGAGAAGGAGGCCTACTTCTCGGCACAGTGAGAGAATTTGTGACAGATGATGCATACTGTTGAGTATATATTATATTTTGACTGCGCAGTCTATTAAAAAGAAATTGTTTTTAGCATGCACAAGCAAAATTGTTTTAAGTTGCTTAAGTACTTGTGATGTTTCGGGAAGGCAGGTTCAATTGATATAGCTTTAAGAGCATCTTTTTCCAATTGTTTTCGGCATATGTTCACTGAATACAAAGTACTCAGCCCTGCATGTATTTCTAAACGTGCAGGTTAGCAGGATGGCAATGGTAGGAAAGGCTTGGTGGTGTGGTCTGTTTGGTTGAGTTTAGTCGAATGTCAGACTGGCATTTACACGTCTTCATACGTGTGAGTGTTGGGATTTGAGTCGAGTTTCCCCTGCAACCCCTTTTGAAATGAAAATCTGTTAATATATACTTGATACTTGTTTTTTATTCCGAGCAATGTGCTCGATGGTTTTTAATGTTTTGTTGAATTTTGTTCTCGTTGACTTGAGATACTTTTCGTATTCTCGTTAATATGTAAATTGAAGTGCTCGGTTATTGCTTCATTATATCTTTGATAGCTTTGTTCGAGTGCTATTGCTTTTCGTTGATATTTCCCCGAGCATGTTTCCCCGTATTTGAGTTGATTGTTAGATGGTTAAGTTGTGTTAGTGTTCGTAAGTCGCACCTCGGGAGTCGGGGTGTGACATTTAAAATAATTGCCCAATATTAATTAGTGAATTCATTTAATTTGTTTAATTAGTTAAGTAATTAGTGTGTTAATATTGTGGGAGGGTGGGTCCATCAGTGGCAAAGGATAGTAATTTAAAAAAGTAAGGAAGGTATAAATGTACAAAAAGTGAAATCGGACTTTTTTTTATGAACAAATGAATGAGTTAAAGTGGGACTTTTTTTAGCGAACGGAGGGAGTATAAGGTTGAAAAAACATAAATAAAATATAAATAGATAAAGGACAAAAGTTAACGGAAGTTAACTTTCCGTTAAAAGTAGGAGCCTATTTACACTAATAACAAGATGTTGAGGGTGTAAATGCCCTTCTTCAGAAGTTGAGGGTCTAATTGCTTTTGCCCTTTAGATCTCAGGAGTATATTGCTACTTATCCCTTCTTTTAGCTTTATTTCCAAACCTTAACAGGCAAGCCAGTTCATAATGATATTGACTAAGAATAGAAATAATATAAATAAATGAGGCAGACAAGACAACACAAACCATATTCTAAATATATGTTGGTATATACTGTTGAGATTCATGAGTTGTATATATATAACAAGTTGCTGCGGTACCAAATGATGCATGCGGCAGAAAGATGAAAGACATATATATATATACTTTGACAGTCTTGCACTGAGAATAGCTAGACAAAAATACCGCTAATTAAGCTACAAAGTTTGTGGTTAAGTCAGCTTATTAGTTTGGTCAAGTATTAATTCCTTAGACTACCTGCAGTGGTAGTGTCTCTAAGGGGTGTCTCTAAGAATTTTTTGGAGATAGAGACAGTGAGCTGCAGTGGGGCTGAATCTAAGGGCTGTCTCTAAAGATTTTCTGAATTTCTATTTTGTATTAATTTTAATAAGATAAATAGAAAATTTGAAAATTTCATTAATTTAAATTAAAATACATTACCACAAATTAAGAAAAATACATTACTAGAAATTAAATATTACATTACTAAAAATTAAATATTACATTACTAGAAATGATAAAAAAAAAACAGTACTACAATATTTAAAAAACATAGCCGTTGGAAAAAAAAAATAACTAAGCCCATCCGCGACGCTGCTTGACGTCGTTGAGCAACATCATATGGAATTGCAGCTGCTCCGGCGTGTAGTTTGATGTGTCTGTGTTGATGATCTTCAAATCGGCGAGGTCTTGTTTCGCCCGAGCACGCTCCCTCATTGCCTCGGCGAGGTTGTTCTTCGCCGCGGCGAGGACAGTTATCCGATCATTTGTTGAGGAGACCATCGACCCGAACTCCTCCTCCTCGCTTTGCTTCTTCTTTCCCTTTCCTTTCGCCGCTCTCGCCGCCGCCTTTGCCGCGTCTCGTCCCTGTGGGCGGGGGGGAGCCGAGCTTTCCTCTTCTTCTGTTGGCTCGCTCGATCCGTGCGGCGTTCCGGATGAGGTGTAGGCGCCTTCTGCCGTATTCTTCGTCCGCTTCATCGACGGAACGTCGGGAAATTCTTGGTGAATGAATTTGGGGTAGTCCGCCAAAATTTCCCAGGCACCAAAGTGCTTGAAGTAGGTCCCTTCATGGGCGTGGTATAACTCCTGGGCTTGCTCCTTGACCATGTCGTCGGAGGCGCCGCTCTGTCTTTTCCTGTCTGCCTTGTCGTAAGCTATCATCCACTCCTTCACCCAGTGGGAGATCCGGCCGAAGAAGCTCTTCACCGTCTTTGTGTTGAGGTCGTCGTTGAACATGGCGTTGTACCTGTCCGCCACACGCCCCCAGTACTTGTCGCCGCTCTGATCTCGTCCGATGATGGAATTGCACGTCTCCTCTTTCCAGATTTGGGCGACGGCGGTGCCTTGTTCCACCGTGTAAGCGCGCCTCTTTGGTTTGGCGTCGGCGTCCGGACGAGAAGGTGGAGGGACGTTTGCGAGGGCCTTTCCCTTATTTTTGCCGCGTTGCTTCCCCTTGGCTTTGGCCGGTGCCGGCTCCGATGAGGGACTATCCTCGTCGCCGCCCATCACGTTTTGGAAGGACTCGCCGACGGATAAGTTGAGGTTGATGGAATCGAGCCCCGCGCCGGTGTATTCGCCGTATTGCCCGTCGTCCGCCATTTCAGGGGGACACCACGACGACGAGAAAGGATTGTTGGGATCCATTTCCGAGATGTAGCGAAATTGATTCGAAAAAAAAATTGAATTGTAAGAGGAGAATTGGAAATTGTATGTGTGAGGATGGTGTGAGTGGTGTGATAGAATGTAGTAGTATTTATAGAAGAAAATATGAGAATAAAAAAAAAAAAAAAATTTAAAATCGGCATTTAGCCGTTTGAAAACAACCGTTGCAAATTAATTTTTCTTTTTTTTTTATGTCACGCGCCTAAAAAAAAAAAAAAAAAAACTCGCGCGCGTGTAATACACGCGCTGTCTCGAGGCTGTCTCGTCGGCTCGGGACAGTCTCGAGACGATGGCAGCTGCACCGGCGTGTCTCGTCGCCGGCGCTGTCTCGAGACGCCGCTCGAGACACCCGGTGCAGCCAGTCTTAGTAGACATTCACAAAAGCATGCACATCCTCCCTCCCTCCTGCATCTCCTTCATTTAATATCCTGCCCGATTTCAACGAATCACGTTCTGTTCAGCCATTTGCCTCTCCCGTCGTAGATTATTCCATCTCTTCCAAATGACAAACATAAGCACAGCAAAGGCGCATATGCAAAATAACAATAGCACACCTGTAGTTCATCAATTGAAGAATTTTAGTATATGCTCCAAAAATGACTAAACAATTCTCAAAATGATATCTGAATTAACACTTCAAAATTTGAACTTACATTCAAGCGTAGAGAAGTAGAATGCTTTGACATATAGGAAAAAAGAAACACATATGCAGTCTTCGTAGCAAGTACATGACATGCAGTTTTTGTAAAGATGAATATACCGTTTGAGAACAAATGGAAGCCATAAGTTTGACCAGCAATTCGATCCAGACGAATTAGCAGCTGCAAGCAATAATTGTAAAGAAATCAACTGCACTAATACAAGACAGACTCAGAAGTCGCTCTTTTAATTTCAGCAGACGCTTAAAACAGTATATATTCAGCTGTCTTGACCCCCAAAGTAAAATAATGTTTTGCTATTTCATGTCATCTTTTGTTGCACTCATGAGTTGGAGAAGTAATTAAATAGTTAATACATTGAAAATTGAAACAACTTCGAAAATAAAAGCTTGTAGAGATTAACTTACAGTAGCTATTCTCAATGCAGACGATATATTTTGCAACCTTTCCCTAGTGATCCGGGGCAGAGGCACAGCTTTCTGCAGGACAAATCAAAACACGTACAAGAATGTATTCCCAAGGTAAGTTTTCTTCTAGAGTATAATAGCACATGACTTAGTTTAGCTTTGCCAATTTTTTTGTCTTGAAATAGCAGGAAAGCGGGAGATCAAAGCTGACTGCATGAAGCCTGAAAAACTATTAATTTTTGAGTTTCACAAGAAATGCTACAATAGTTTTGGAACAAACTCACTGGTATCAAAAGTTAGTAAAGTCACGCCACTTAATTGCTCGTACATCACATGCAATACAATTGTGACTCGTGAGAAGTCAGTGTCACACATGAGAAGGATTTTCTCAATGTAGCTGCATGTGTACATGTGCATGTAAAACACCCTGCGCTTGTGGGGAGCAATATTATAAATGCGAGGAAATAATAGCACTCTTAAAAGTGAAACGAGGCATTCACAAACAAGAAAATGAAACTTACAAATGAGTGTAAAAAATGACAGTGAGACTTATATTGGCAAATAATCAAAATATTAGTAATACTCCTAATAGTAATCCCCAAAAATGACAGTTAACTGTATCCACATTGAAGAAGGTGTATTAGGAGGGCAATGGCATTACTGGAAGGAAATTTTCATATCAAAGTCTGGCTAACTTCTCAATAGTCAAACTTAGAAAAACATAATAACAAGAACATGATGAAGTTCAGGATCTGGTGAAACCAACCACTACATTTTCATTCCTTCGGTTTTGTTTATAATTTTATCCTTTAAAAAGAAGGCATTAGCAGTATTTCTTGTATGTTAAAACAAAAGTTGAAATACTGCATAAAGATATATAAACATACTCATCCTAACTGATTTTGCAAACTGAATGTGCTTACTTGTGCGGTTTTGATGAAATACAAAAGATGAAAAGGACTAACACCAAAATAATGGAGATTCAGAGATAAACTCTGTTTTCAAATAATGATTTAAAGAATAAAACCTAACAGGTTCCCCTTGTGCTTCTTCTAAATTTTTCATGTTACTATTTTAACAGTCGACTGCTACAGAGATCAATCCATCTTGTAATCCAGATGTTCAAGTGTGTTACCAAGTCCAAGAACAGATAATTAACGAGCAGAACCAAACTGTTTGGCATCTATTCTACTAGTATCCTTATCTCTGAATCACCATTACATGTCTATATCAAGCCATATAGCCACAAAATGCTAGACCATTGTGCAAGTAAAGTTCATCCAGTTCAGTTAATTTTGTACCTAATAACAGAGCGACCAGACCTAATTTAACTCTAAAGAACACCAACCAAAATGCGAGAGACTAACTGAAATCATCTAATTCAAGAAATTAGAGCGAGCATACCCTTAAGATGCCAAACCAGCCAACCATGTTTTGAGTACTATAACGTTGGATTTCTTTGAGGATTTCGCTAACTTCCTCTCCTGGCTGAATCAGTGTAGATGAATGTGGAACCAGATTGAATATCAAGGATCCACATATTGGGCACACACATTGTGTGAATTTTGTCATGTATTTCCAAACATGCAAAATGCAGTTCGCTGCAAAAGAGACATCGCTATTTTCAACCACAGTTGCTTGAAAGACTACTACTCTTCATTATATAATACTAAATCATCATTAGCGGAAGCAAACCCAAATAAATCAAAACCCTACACTCCACTCCATAAAAATATAACCTCCAATTTCTTCAATCAATATTAAAGCACAACACATTCACTCTCTCCTATATCTACAATCAAAGACCAATTGAAAGATACAGACAGAGAGAGAGAGGTGGGGAGATCTAGTTACCGACCGCAAAACCAATGTCCACAGTTAGTCCTGCATGGAATTTGGAAGTCATCATGGCAAATGGGGCAGCAGTCATCTTCCGGTGGTCTATCCCTCCTATATCCTCCGCTTACCTGCACCGCCGCATTCTCGGTCATTTTTCCCTCTCTCTCGGCGATAAACATCATTGCCTTCATAGCCTCTCCTCCTAACTCCTCCGTTTCCACCTTAATTTCTCCGGCTGCTGAGTTTTGCTGCGGAATTTCATCCGCTCGTCTTCTTTGACGGAGCGAAATGTTACTTCCCTGTTGCTGGGAATGCTGTTTCCTTCTAACCATCGCTCCGTTCCGTTGCTACTGCAGTCTGCAACTGCTGCAGCTCAAATTTCCCATTTCTGGAATCTCGATCATCCTATATATTTTTGTATGTCACGTGATATGACTACTGTATGAGATTATTTTTGTAACGATTTTACGAATATACCCCTCCTTACTCCTTCCCGTTGTTTTTATTTCTACCCGTACCGCCCGCTCAAGGTTTAACGGATTCCTCTTTTACATTTAACTAACATTTTGGGTCAATATTTCAGTTCCGCGGCTACTTTTGCTTAAACAACTTTCTTATTTCTTCCTACTATTTCTTATTCCTGGTAAATTCGCATTTATTTTTTATGTTAAAAGAAATTAACAACAGAAACCGCTGGAGTCATTTTTTACGATATTAAAAGTTACCCAAAAATCAACTAGAGATTAGTACTAACTAAGTAACATAACTAGTAGAAATTCCAGAATGGCCAAGTATATAATTAATTTTTTTATCTAAATATATTAACAGTCTCTGATATTCACACATTTTTTGCCGTTTGCGTTGGTATTCACTGTCTTCTCTATTGATTGCATAATTTATCACATGAAAAGGAGGAATAAGAAAAAAAATGAAAATTTTTAACACAAATAATGGATCTTCACAACTTTTTTATCACATGTTCTCTAAAATTGAAAAGAAAATTATCATACGGTTCATGCCTCTTTCATTTCTTGTACTATATAGGAAAATATTATCACAACTTCTTCATAATAATTAAATCTATCCATAATTAAATTGAAAATGAGGGAAAAGAGATTGTTCGTAAATATTTTTTTATCTTTTACGAAAAATAATTTTCGGTACTATAGAATATGTGAAAAGAGTGAAAAGTTGGTAAAAGTATTTGTATTCCATCATCATACATAAACAGAACACACCCTAATATTTTTTTTCTCTCTTCTCTCGACTAAAATGTATTTGATGGTGACACTTATTCTAACGAAGTCCGAATCAGCAAATTAACTTAAAATTAGTTTAACAGTTAAATTAGTAAATTTAGATTCAACAGGTAATCCAGAAGTCAATCCGAATAGAATAGAAAAGATTCGACAAAACAAAAAATGCAAGCATCCACAGCATCGCTCCAACCTTCTTAATTTCAAATATGAAGTAAAAACAATAACGAAATAAAAATCATCCTAGATTACAAGTTAGAAGCTAGAAAGTAGAAAGCCTGTGGAATATATATTTTTAATGGAGTAACATTTAAGTAAAAATTCGTTATATCCACTTACTATATATTGAAATTAGTTATATCCACTTATTGAAAACTAAATTAGTTATATCCAATTTGACCTAAATACCCTTAAAATAATTGAAACATGACAAAAAAAACATCACTTCAATTCTGCATTTCACCCTAAAACATGGGAAGTGACCGTGTGTTGCATGGAGAATTGGAAAGACAAAGATTCTGTTGACTACTTTATGAATTAATTAGGTTAGATTGGAGAGGTAGGTGAGAGTAGAGTTAAAACCCTAATCCCGCCCACAAGTTCATGTGAAAGAGTTAAAACCCTGCTAGTTAATGTAAGTTTTATTATTATTTTTTTTTCGTTATTTATTTAATGTAATTTGATCATTAATTTTTTATTTAATTGATAATGATAGCATTATAGTAAGAACAAAGTATATTTTACATCGAAGAACAATTATATAAATTTGAAAAAAAATGATCCCGCTCGAGTTATGTAGATCTCACTCGAGCGGGATCTAAAAATAATTCAATAATATGCGAGCGAGATTTAGTGTTTGACGAGTGGGATTAAAAATTTGTGAACAGAAATATATTATTTTGTGAAATTTATTTATATATTTTAAGTTATGATTTTTTTAATCGTATAAGGTATTAATTTTATAAATTTCATTAAATTTAATGTTCTAGTTATAAAAAGAACATTTTCCAACGCAAATAAATTATATAAATTTAAAAAATATAGATCCCGCTCGAGTTATGTAGATCCCACACGAGCTGGATCTCAAAATACATTCATCATTTGCGGGCGGGATCTAGTTTTACACGAGTGGGATGTAGAAGACATAAATAGAAATATATTTCTGTTTAATATATTATATATATATATTAAGTTATGATTTTTTTATCGTATAAAGTATTATTTTTTTAATTTTATTAAATTTAATTTTATAGTAATAAAAAAATTTTCAACTCAAATAAATTATATAAATTCAAAAAATATAGATCCCGCTCGAGTTATGTAGATCCCACTCGAGCGGGATCTCAAAATAATTCCAATAGTTTCGGGCGGGATCTAGGTTTTTACGAGCGGGATTTAGAAGTCGTAAAAAGAAATATTTTTTGTTTTCAAAATTATTATATATATATTATGTTATGAATTTTTTAATCGCATAAGGTATTAATTCAAATTTTTCAAAATATTCGCGCATGCTTGTGAGATATGACATTGCATCACATACACTGGTTGAAGAATATGGGTTGACTCAAATTTTTGTCTCATATCTTTGTATTACTCAATATTCGATATATATCATCTATATATATCTTAAATTTTCTATCATCAAATCATGCCCATCACGCCAATATATATCATCTATATATATCTTCAATTTTCTATCACAAATCCTGCCCATCACGCGACATTAAACACCCTAAATCCCGCTCTATATACAATTCATCGTAACACCTCCACCGCCTCCACCCTTCACCGTGCAAAAATCCTCCGCCCTTCACCGTCGAAAAACCTCTCACCTCCACTCCCAAATAAAGAGAAAACAAGCGGCAGCGAGCGGAATCTTCGTTCCCCACCTCCACTCCACCGTCAAGATGTCTTTAGAGGTTAGCCAATTTTTTTATATTAATTAATATTTGTTGAATTATTAGTTAAATTATTAGTTGAATTATTTGTTGAATGAATTGTTGATTGATTTGTTGGTTATTTTTTGCGTTTCGATTTTGTGCGTACAAAATTAAAATCATATGTTTTAGGTTTATAGTGTAGTTTATCCCATATTAATAAAATTATATGAAATCCCACTCGTAATTTCATGTTTTTGTTGTTTATTGACTTCTAAAATATGTCAAATTGAGTAAACAATAAATCCCGCTCGACGTGAAGAAGATCCCGCTCGGTGGGGTTTATATCCCGCTCGGTCGGGATTTTCTGTGGAACCCCTATGTCCGAGCGGGATCTTTATTTTTCTAGGATGAAATTAATTTAAAATTAACAATATATAATAATTTTTATTTTAGTCGAATAATTTGATGGTTAAAAAATTAGTTTCCATTTGCGTAGAAAATTGTCAATTCGCTTTAGTTTTTAAATTATGCGTATATGTTCACGTACTTGGCCTGTAATTTTCACGTAATTGGCGTGTAGAAAAGATTAAGTGTGGATTTAAAAAATATGCATACTTAAATGTAATCAATTTTTATTTGTGGATTATTATAAGAAGATGGGTAATTTTTTTTTGGATTATGTATCGAATTATTTTCTATTTTATTTGTAATGAATTGTTATTTTGATTTTGTGCATAGATTACATAAAAGTGGCCCGACTCTATCAACCGTAGTTCCACTATTAGCACGTATTATAGGATTGGTGTTCTGGAAGATGTTAGAAGGGTTTTGTATGAGGTCGGTGGTCAAGAGTTGTTCGAGAGATTTATAAATGGGTGCTTCGGGCATTTTGTCTATTAGGAGCCTGGGCAGAAATGCGGGATGGCTGTGCATCACGTACTGTCACGTGAGATCAACTATCCATGTTCTCAGCCTCATGAGATGTGGTTCCATATCAACGGCGTAAACCTCTGATTTTCTATTGAAGAATATGCCTTGGTGACTGGTTTGAGCTTTGACGAGTCGAGCTTTAATCTGGCGGATGACCACAATTTATCGGATGTGGAGGTTTATCGACGGTTTTGTAACGGTATGCCTATCACTGGGAATGCTTTACTGGAGCGATTTAAGAACACGCGGGCGCCCATTGCCGATCGAAATGGTGATCTATGTGTTGATTTGTACCTCGGCGCGGCTCAAGTTTTAGTGGCGTACGCGGTAATATTCGGTAGAGACATGAAGAAATTGGTTCCGCAGTGGATTTGGAAATTGGTTGATGATTTGAATTTGTTCAATAATTTTCCATGGGGAGCATATTCATACTTGAATTTGAAGCACTACATCACCAATGTGCAGAATACAAAGAAATATCACTTCTATGGTGCAGTGTGGGCATTTCATGTGTGGTCTCTAGAAGTCATGCCAGATTTAGCGGAAGCCGCTGCGAGACTTGATGACCCGACCGGGGCTCTCAGATGCCTTAAATGGAGGTTTAGAAGCAGACCTACAACAGATCTTGGACCACTTTTTTCTCAACTGGTAATAAATTAATTTTTTTATCTCTTAATACTTTGTTGTTCTTATACAATACGCCATATCTAATATCCATTTTGTTTTTGTACAGGAGCCCAATTTGACATCAATTGCTGTTTCTAACGACGAGTTGATGACGTTTTACTGGCAGTCGACTCAATATCCAAATGCTCTCAATATCAATTTTGTCCCGCCCAGTAATCCGCTAAGGGATGGTGACCAGTTTCCTCCTCGTCCCCGTAGGGAAGCAATTTTCGATGAAGAGGCCAACCAGACACATGAAGCTTCAAGGCCCAGACGATCACATGGAGCGGGTGCTAGCTATGTTGAGGCAGACAATTCAGACGAGAAGCCTCAAATTCAGCCACAAGATAAGGGGAAGCGTACTCGCAAAACTGCAAAAGCTGCATCCCAACAAGCTGCATCATCATCTTCCAGCAGTGGGGGCGAGCACCACCGCCGATACAATGATCGTCGTTGGATGAGAGAGGAATTGGAAAAATCTGAGGATCGGCTCCTGGACAAGATGGACAAGAGATGGGTACCTCGGTTTGCCAAGTGGTTTGGGGACTTGATGGAACAAATGCGATGTGGAACATCCCGACGTTCACCTGCATATGAACCTACAACTCGGCCTCGGCAGGATCCCATCTTCCACTCACCACCACTAGAGCCCACCACTGTGCCCTTTACTACCGGGCCCAGTTCCATCCCATACACTTATGAACCATCCTCTTTACCCTCTACTTCCATCCCATACAGTACTGAACCATTCACTGTGCCTTGTACTACCCCGCCCAGTTCCATCCCATATACTACTGAGCCATTCACTCCGACCCGATTTTCTATGCCTGAATTTGGTACGGCATATCGGCCGCAAGGACAGTTCGGTAGTACGCATCATGATCCGCCTCGGCATTCCATGTTTGGAAGTGGTCATCAGATAGATATGTGGAGTCACTTGGGAGAGGTAATGTAAAGTTTTTATTGTCAAATCTGTTTTATTACTCATGTTTGAATTATTTTAATACTTTGTAATGTAGTTGATTGGAAGCTCGTTTCAATAAATCACTCGCCCAAGATCGTTCCCAAATGCAACATTCACAAGAAGTGCCAACTAGTGCTATCCCTGCTATCCCACTTGATCGCCATCATCCTGAAGAGGCGGCCGTTAAACAGCCTAAACGGAAAGGGGTTAGAAAGAAAAAGCTTGCAGCCTCAGTTTCTACGCCATTTCAAGCCGAAGTTGCACCGATCCCACTGGCAGATGACCTGGTTGAAGAATTTCAAAAATTTTGCAACGGTCCGTCGAGTGGCAAGATGATTATTGAAGATAGTGGTGTAGAACTTGATCACGCATGGTTTATGGAGCTTTTAAATACAAAAATTGATGTCCTTGCCGAGGTAAGTTAATTTGTACTCTGTTAGATGGCTATCATTAAAATTTGTTATTAATTTAATGTAATATCTAACCATTTTTTGTAGGCCGTTGATTTGTACTTATTGAATCTGCGCCTGCGATTGAAGGCAGATGATGGGATGAAGCCTGGTGTGAATTGTAGGAACACAGTCATCTTAGACACGGGTGTCTTCGTAAGTAGCTTCTTCCTATTAATTTCAACAACACTGTCTTAAGTGATAAATTGGTTTTAATATTATTGATGAAACAGGGTTCGCTCGAAAATGATTGGCATATGGGAGAAACCACTCACCCTCAGTACCAGCCTGCCCCAAGCATACTATTTACCATCCACGGAAGAGAAGACGTTGGAGCGTCACATACCTCAATATTTGATGCAACACAAGTAAGTGAATTTAGATTTTTAAGTAATTTGTTGAAAACTATTTGTGATAATGTAGTAGATTTAATTAAGTTATGCTTCCATGTCCATTTTGTGAAGGTCATACTAGTGTGTTGTGTAAGTACACACTTCGTGGTGGTCAGTATCGACATGTTGGCATGGACGGCGACCTTGTACGACTCCATGTACTACAACCTTGATCCATCAGTGCAACAAATGCGATTTGATAGGTTGAAGCCACTGCTACACTTATGGCCTGTAGTGCTTAGCCATGCCTTCTATTGGAAACATCAACGTATTGATCATCAATTTAAGCAAAGAGCAGTCACAGTTGCGCTCCATTTGCACTGATGCAAGTTGAAAGATTGATTATTGGGCGTCCATCCATATCATGGGGGCAAGCTCGCATTACAGCATATAGACTAAGGATGGCATGTGCTATATATGAACTTTGTCGACCAGCTTAAGAGCTAAGGACCACTTTTCTTTTTTTTTAGAATTGGAACAATTTTTATTGTAATGAATTTCGAGCTTTAGACTATATTTATATTATGATTTAGTTTGATTTAGTAATTTTAGATTTTTTTCATCATATAATCCATGCATTTTATTGTTTTAAATGTGATGAAATTTAACATAATAGTAGTAAATAATTCATTTTCCACTTTAGATAAATTATATAAATTGAATAGACAAAGATCCCGCTCGAGTTATATAGAGATCCCACTCAAGCGGAATCTCAAAAAATATTCAAGGAGACCGAGCGGGATCTACACCTAAACGAGTGGGATTTCAATTTTGCAATCCAAAATATATTTGTTTGTGAAATTAAAGTTATATATATTTAGTTACAATTTTTTTTTATCAAATAACACATGCATTTTTTAAATGTGATGAAATTTAACATAATAGTAGTAAATAATTCATTTTCCACCTCAGATAAATTATATAAATTGAATAGAAAAAGATCCCGCTCGAGTTATATAGAGATCCCACTCGAGCGGAATTTCTAAAAATTTTCAAGGATATCGAGCGGGATCTTTGCCTACACGAGTGAGATTTAAACTTTGTAAATAGAAATATAATTTTTTTTTTCAATTTATTATATATATATTAAGTTATGATTTTTTTAATCGTATAATGTATTCATTTTTTAAAATTCGTTAAATTTCATTTTCTAGTAATAAAAAATACATTATCCAACTCAAATAAATTATATAAATGCAAAAAACATAGATCCCGCTCGAGATATGTAGATCCCACTCGAACGGGATCTAAAAATAATTCCATTATTTCCGGGCGGGATCTAAGTTTTCACGAGTGGGATTTAGAAGATGTAAACAGAAATATAATTTTTATTTAAATTTATTATATATATATTAAGTTATGATTTTTTTAACCGTATAAGTTATGCATTTTTTAAATTTCATTAAATTTAATTTTCTAGTAATAAAAAATACATTTACCAAGTCAAATAAATTATATAAATTCAAACAACATAGTTACGATTAATGGTAGATTGTTAAAGCCGATTACAATGTCTACGCGTATGACCTTCTTCACGACAATTACCACATCTCCTCCGACGTTGATTTGTCGATGATTTTGCTTTTTGCCTTGTGGTTTGTCTCCGGCTAGTTCTATCTAATGCAGATGTTCGCCGATTAGTTCTCGGCCGTCTTGCCTGTGAAGTGATTACGGAAGGCAAGACCAAGATATTGGTCACTTGAACTGGAATATCCCAATCCTCTACATGTGGAACACGATGTATAGGATATTGATAAGTTTCGTCTCAAGCTTCTCATTTGTAGTACCATTGCACATATTGGTATACATCATCAGCATTTTTTCTACATTTTTTAACAATAATGTTAATTATAATTTTTAATAATTGTAATTATAATTTCATATGGTTATGCAAATTGAAGCAATAAAACATACCGGATAGCAGCAAAAGCATGCGAACAAGGCAATCCATCATCTTGAAATTCACAACATGTGCAAGTGTGTAAATTGAGATCAACTTTCCAATTTCTTCTACCATCACCCACGTTGAACACCAAGCCGATTCCACCACTCGTATCGTACCTAAATGACTTATTCATTGATTCTGTCATCTTCTTAGCCGCCTCTTGAGTGACAACTTCATCGTCTCCTTTGGGCAAATTTCGTCTCTCATCGAACCATTGCTCGATGATATACCTTATAGCGTCAAACATTGAGCATTTAGGGAGACCACGAGCCCATTTTACTCTGTGATTCCACACTTCTGCTGCATTTGAAGTGAGATGGCTATAACGCGGCAATGGACACTTGCATCGAGCCCACTTCTCTGGTCCAACTCTCATTAGTTTGTCGTATGCGCCTTGGCTTTCTTGTTGAATAGAGGTCATTGCCTTATCATAAATTGAAGTGCGATATGCAAAAGCAGCTCGTTCGTACAATCTTACAACAACTTTCCCATAACACGTCAACTTATTCAGGAAGTGATAGTAGCAAAGACCGTGAACTGCATTTGGAAACACCTCATTGACAGCGTTCGCTATGGAGACATGTGCGTCAGAGACAATCAATGTATCTCTAAGCTCGCCATAAGCCATTTTCAAACGGGTTAGAAACCATCTCTAAGATATATCATTCTCGATTGGGCCAACACCTATCGCCAGTGGAAAAACATGCTCGTTGGCATCCTTCGTCATAGCGACAAATAAAATACCTCTATTCTTGCACTTCAGATGAGTGCCATCTAAAATTATCACAGGTCTCATATTGAATGGATACACGAGTCTGCAGGCGCCGAGAGCCACGAACAAATGCTCAAATCTCCCATCATTTCCAACCTCAAGATCAGTCAGCGTGCCGGGATTTGATTCTTTGAGCATGTGAAGATAGCCAGGCAACAACTAGAAGGATTCAACATACCCTCCGTATATACTTTGTATTGCGTAATGCCGTGCTCGCAATGCCAAATCATAACGGATGGTGATACCGAACTGGCGTAACATCTCCTCCATAATGGCCTTTGGCTCCATGATTTTACAGTTGGTTCTGATTTTTCGCTCCACGTAAGCTGCAACAACATTCATCTTGATTTTCCTCGGAGCGGCACGTCGTAGCTGACGGATGCATGAATGCTCAGGAATGAACTTGTGTATTATCCAAGTATTCGTTCCACGTGAGGCTGCACGCAACTCAAATGGACAATTCGGATACTTGCATAACAACATTAATCGAATATAATCTGATTTCGGAGTTTTGAATTCAAGTCCTCTCTCCATGTGCCATGTTCCGACTGCAATATTTATCTCTTTTTTGCTGTGAAAAACAGCACCAACACGCAACTCATCATCATCTGTCGGGTCAGGATCACGTGCTACGAGAGAAATCGTAGCATCGGGCGGAATCACCGGAACTAACCAGTTGGTTAGATTGCACGCGTCCGTCGTTGCACTGGGACGAATCCATGCACTGTGCTCCACCATAGTAAAATCGCGTAAACCTTCCTCAATCCAGTCTTCAGATGCTTCACTATCAGTTTGGAGATCAGCACTGTCAACATCTTCATCGTCTGAATCCAACTCGACAGTGCATTGTGGTTCATCATCTTCGTTGTTTGGAACATGACAATCCGGAACAACAGGTACATGATACGTGGACGTCGCTTCGTAATTATACCCACTAGGATATAAGTTGGAAAAGAAATCCTGGAAATTGATTTGTTGTTGGATACGCTCCATTTCATCAGAATACGTGTGCCCTTGGTCGTATTAAAATGATGACGGCTGCCATTGGTCGTATTGAAATGATGACGGCTGCCCTTGGTCTTATTGAAAGGATGACGCCCCAGGTTCTTCGAAATATGGAACATACACATCTATTTGGCTGTGGATGAGATATACGGTTGGACGGGACTCCATGCACAATTGAGCAAATTGTTGATCTGTGCTCAAGAGAATTTTCACAGTGCGTCCACTTCGAGCATGCGATAAATAATACATCTCGTACCGAGTGCTCATCGAATTTCGACGCATCAGCACATCGATGTTATATTTCAAATTGATAAGAGCTGGAGTGGCAGCAAGAACTTGAGTGATCGATTCTGAACCGCCCACATACTCACAATCGTGCCATTCTCCACCATATTTGATGTTGAAATATTTCCATTCTTCCATATTGTGATATTTTTTTATGAGGAGTACAAAATATTTTGATGGTTGTGGTGTTTGAAGATTCATCTCTGCTAACACTTATATAGAATTCATTTATTCATTCAATCAATTGGGTGAGTGAAATTGTACAAATTCACGTGAAAGTAAAATTGTTACATCAATGGTGAAATTTCAACCATTCACGTGAATATTTACAGATGAATTTTCACATCCACTAGTGTCGATTACTATCACACTCAGTTGTATAGTACAATTATTATCACATACTGTATACAAATTATTAAAATCTACGAATTAAAATACCAATACAATCCAAAAAATATGTAAACTATATAAAAAATTAAATAATGTTATTAGTTCCAAAATAATTATATATCCCGCTCGTACAAACTTAACAAAAATGAAGATCCCACTCGAGTGGGATCTTCAATAATATCGAGTGAGATCTTCATTTCTTGTTAGAACACACGAGCGAGATTATTGTTCAATTTACAATTAATAAATTTTTGCTTATTCTAATATAGTTTACATATATTTTCATTTTAAATTAAACCCTAAATAGTTAGTCAATTTTATTATATAATTAATTTAATTAAAAATTGAGTAATTAATTAATAATTTGTTTCTAATAATATTTAGCTTTAAGAAACAAAAGATCCCGCTCGAGTGGGATCTTCAAATATATATGAACTAACCGAGCGGGATTTTCCAAAAGTTGTCAAATTGATATAATTATATTTAATGTTAGACAATATCATGAGATATAGCCAATATGAGTATTGAAATACTCCCTCCGTCCATTTTGAAATGCCCCATTTGACCTCTAAAAAGTGTCCACTTTGAAATGCCCCATTTGAACAAATTGACCCATATACCCTCATTACTTTTGCATTATTACTACCCCTTCCCACACTTAACAATTTACCCCATTTAATTACCCTATCTAATTACCCATCCTAATTAATCCACCCCAACCACCCTCACACTCTCTATCCTCTCACTCTCTGGAACAGACCTTCTCTCTCTCTCATTTCTCTCGAAATTTCCATCCCTCTCTCTCACTCTCCCTATTCTCTGCAACTCTCCCTCTCTCTCATTCATCTCGAAGCTTCCCTCTCTCTTTCTCCCCCTATCGACTGCAACCCTCCCTCTCTCTCACCCTCTCCCTCTCCGCCGCGACGGCGCTCCCTTCCCCGCCGTTCTATTTCTCTGGAACCCTAGATCTACTCTCACCCTCTCCCTCTCCGCCGCAACGGCGCTCCCTTCCCCTCCGTTCTATTTCTCTGGAACCCTAGATCTACTCTCACCCTCTCCCTCTCCGCCGCGACGGCGCTCCCCACCCCGTCGTTCTATTTCTCTGGAACCCTAGATCTACTCTCACCCTCTCCCTCTGTGCCGCGACGGCGCTCCCTTCCCCGCCGTTCTATTTGTCTGGAACCCTAGATCTACTCTCACTCTCTCCCTCTCCGCCGCGACGGCGCTCCCTTCCCCGCCGTTCTATTTCTTTGCAACCCTAGATCTACTCTCACCCTCTCCCTCTCCGCCGCGACGGCGCTCCCTTCCCCGCCGTTCTATTTCTCTGCAACCCTAGATCTACTCTCACTCTCTCTCCCCGCCGCCACGACCTTTGTCTGAATACACTGTACCCCTCTGAACCCTAGCGTCGATGAAGGACGGCAAGGCTGGGGGAGGGTGGAGATCGACCCCTCCCTCCAGTTCGTCGATGCCACCCCCTCCCTCCCCCTCATGGGTACCATCTCCCCCCACTGATTCGCTGGAGTTCGAGGAGAATCTGTGGATTCCACCAGGCTGGGAGCCCTCTCCATTCACCGAAAATCCTGAGATGCATCGGTCTGAGGTGGTGTCGGACTCTATGTTCCCCGAGGTGGCGGAGGAGCGTGTCGTTGCCCCGGTGCCGGAATCTGTGCTTCCCGTTGAGGCGGAGGAGCCCTCCGTTGCGCTGGATGGCGATGATGGCAAGCATTTGGCTGAGCCCGACTCTGAGGATGGTTTGGATCCATACCAGCGATACTGCCGTGATGGCAAGGATCATGCTGAGTCCGGATCGGATTCGGACAGTGAGGTGATTTCTTTCTTAAACTTTCGGGTTGGTGATGGCTGGTGATGCCCTTATATGCATTTGATACTGCATTTGATGAAATGGTGATGGTTGGTGATGCCCTTATATGCAATTTTTCTGTATTTGTAGTTTGTGGTGGTTGAAAATACATTCTATTTTCTGCATTCATACATTGCCTTAACCTGTGTTGATGCATAAGCCATTACATGATTGCATTGGTTTAGTTTACATTCCAAACAAGACAAAAAACAAAAACATGCACTTTGTTTGTCCCTGTAAACTAGCCTGCTGAGTACTACCACTATGAGCTTCCATGCCTTCAGTTCTCCAGCCCCACACTATCCAATGCCTCTGTTAATTCATCTAAGTTGTAGAAGTTGTCTTCCCCCATGCCATGTAACTTTAAGTACTCCAAACTCTCTCTCACAAGTTGTACATCAATTTCAATGGAATCTGGTAAGACTCCATCTTTGATCATGCTGTCTTTTCCCATATGAGGCATAGGGTAGTCATTACACCCCTTCGCTTTCATGATCTCTGCATAACACAGTTGAAGTTGTAGGAAAATCTTGTTAATCTTCCAAGGAGGGTATTCTGCATATGCTTCCTCCACATTCCTTAGCAACTCTCCTGCATTTGCTGCACCTTTCTTATCCTTCAGTGATTGGATGCTCCTAAAAAACCCCAAGTCATTTATGTTGGTGTCTGGACTGTTTGCTGGTTGGTTTATCAGATGGATGTGGAATCCATTTGTGTGTGCAATAGCTTGAAAGTCTTGATCACTGTCCTTAATGTGTGGTTTGGCATTATCTTGCTGTATCCATATTTCTTTTCCTAGAGTTTCTGGCCAGTTGCTTTTAATTGCTGGTACCATCTGCAAAACAAATCCTGTGTGAGAAGTATGCTATGATAAGAATGCAGATACTTCACCTGATTCAGATTATGTGTGTGGTTTGGCATTATCTTGCTTCCTGTGTATGTGTGTGATAAGAATGCAGCTACTACACTTGATTCCTGATTGGGCAATGATGCATATGCCCCTGCTGATGCCATACTTGCTTCCTGTGTATGTGTATGATAAGAATGCAGATACTACACTTGATTCCTGATTGGGCAAATGATGCATATGCCCCTGCTGATGCCATTGTCCATAACATGATTGCATTGGTTACCTCAGTGAGTAGTTGTTATTTGGCTACTTCTCTTGTAACTGACTGCATTGGTTTGAGCTCCATTGTGCCTTTGATTCTGTTCTTGCTGTTCCTTTGAGCAGGTTCCTCTGTGATAAATGGAAATATTCTCAGTTTCCCATCAAAGATGACAGTTCCCTCTTTATCTATGATTGGCCTAGATATGGCACAGCTGAACGTGATCTTTAAGATGTGAGACTTAGATTGAAGCTGCCTATGTGGTATTTTCTCACCCTTGGCAAGGTAGTATTTGTCCTTTGCTTTGGTGAGATAAAACCATTTCTCATCTATGTGAACTACATTGTGCATTCTCTGAAACTTGATCTTCCCACCCTCAATGATGTTTCCTAGCTGACTCATGCTCCAATTCAATCTGCATAACTTGTTTTCTGGAGTCAGAAAGGGCTTTACTGCATTGGTGTGAGCCTGCAACTCTTTGTCTTTGTACCAGACATGACACTGGCTCTTACTGACATCTAAATATTCTGCCATACTCCTGAATGATGTTCTGTGAAGTACTAACAGGTTTTTTATTTTTTCTGCATCAAATGGCTTGATTTTCTTCTTCACTAACCCTATTTTCTTGCTTTGGAGACTAATAGGAACCCCCTGCTGAAGTTGAGCTTTGGCCCTGGACCAGATGGACCATACGGTCTTCAGATTGCAGTTGAACTTCTCTACAGCCTGTTTTTTGGCTCCATGTTCCAGTTTGCCTTCCCTGCTGTGTTGGAGAAGCCACTGCGCAATGGCATTCAGCTGCTCTGGCTTGAACTCCCCTGTTTTCCTTTTTTCTGCCATGTCTGCAAATTTTCTGTATTTGTAGTTTTTGTAGTGTTGGTTGGTGAAGATGTATTGAATTCTGTCTGCTCTCCTCTTCTATTTATAGGAGAGTGTTCCTTTGGATTTTAGCTATTCAAATTTCCCTCCATATTTTTGGATCAAATCACTTGTTTGATCAATCTGCTTTTAGAATTCTTTATTCAATGAAATTTTAGTTTTGGCTCCAAACTTGAACTTTTCCCTCTCATTTCATTTCTATTGTGCAGTTGTTTTTAATTTGCAGATTTTGAGTTTGTTCTGGTTATTTCATACGCATGTGACTTACAAAAAAAAAAAAATAGGTTCCAAAAAAAAAAAAAAAAAAAACAGGTTCCAAATAAAAAAAAACAGGTTCCAAAAAAAAAAGAAAAAATAGGTTCCAAAAAATTAAAAAAAGACGTGGGAAAAACAGAAAAAAAAATGGCTTGAAATATGAAAAGAAAAACCAAACAGGAATCACAAAATAGGTTAAGAAATAAAATCAACACTCACTTTCTCTCTCCTACTTTTGCTAATCCACAAATTAAGAACTTAATAGCCCACAATCCCACTACCCTTATTGTCTTTTTTCCTCCACCTTTTACACTTTTTCAACATTACTTAAATGTCGTGTCCAACCCCAAATGGGGCATCTCAAAATGGACGGAGGGAGTATAAATTATGGCCACCCTCTTCAAAAATATAAATTATAGCCATTTTTTTGAACTTAGAACCTAAATACCCCTTTCCCTCTTTTATTTGTGATCCATCACTCTTTGATCCATTTTATTGACACTTAATTTCCTTTTCAATTTTTTTTTCTTTTTTTACGGTTTTTTTTATTTTCCAGTTTTTTTTTTCTTTTCTTTTCTTTTCTTTTTTTTTTCTTATTTTCCAGAATTTTTTTTCTTTTTTTTTTCTGTTTTATTTTTTATTTTTCAGATTTTTTTTTCTTATTTTACAGATTTCTTTTTCTTTTTTTCTGTTTTTTTTTTCAGATTTTTTTTCCTTTTTTTCTGTTTTTTTTTTTCAAATTTTTTTTAATTTCCAAATTTTTGTTTGCCTCTTCGTTTTTTTGTTTGCCGCTTATTCTTTGGTCAAGATTCGGCGAGGGGAGCCGAAGGCCTCGGAGCGAGCCGAAAAAATCTAAATTGTTGCCCGACGATTATCCTTATATTAGTAATCGGAGCGAAGTCGGAGCCGAAGGCGGAGCCGCAAAATCGGAGTAGTATAACTTGTAATAATTGGAATGTTCGTCCCAAGAGTACCATATCATAACTTGGAACATCTGGAACTAATTTGACAATTCGTCCCAGTTGTACCAAATCTGGAACAATTGGCACTAATAAGACTAAATTCGTACCAGATGTACTAGAACAATTGGTACTAATAAGACTAAATTTGTACCAAAAGTACCAAATGCCTCATACCCGCCCGACCCGACCCGCGCCCGCCCGCGTCAAACCCAACCCGCTCCGCATTTCATTAAGGGTATTTTCGTCCCAAATTGAAAAAAATGGCCAAAATTTATATTTTTGAAGAAGGTGGACCAAAATTTATATTTTAATTATCATTATGGCTATTTCAAAATATGTCTCTTAATGTTATATATTATACATATTTTAGTGTTTTTATTTTAATAAGTTAATTAGTTATTACGTATTCAATATTATTATATAATTAATTTAATTAAAAATTGCGTAATTAATTAAGAATTTATTCGAAATAATATTTATCCTTCAACATGGAATGATCCCGCTCGAAAATTAGAAGATCCCGCTCGAGTGGGATCTTTCAATATTATACATTTAGCCGAGCGGGATTTAAATAGATTTAGCAATTCATATAATTTTGGTTATTTTTGTATAGTTTAAATATTTTTTTGTTTTTATTTCATATAATTTTGGTTGTTTTTTATGGTTTACATATAGTATCGGAAAATCTGTTTTGAGTAAACCCTAGACAAACTAATCATTGCAACACTAATTATCTAATTATTGACCACTTTTGCTAACTTCCATAGCCTAACATCACAATCATTTTCGGTTAATGAGAGTAAAAGTATGAAACAAGTCAAATCGTACCTAATGTGTAAGAGATATAATATAAAAAATACAACATCAAGGGTAAATTGGTCTCTTCATACCAAACATGGACATAACTAATTTGTTTTACAACAAGTGGATATAACTAATTTATAAAAAGTGAAATCGGATATATTTCACAATTAAGACATTTTTAAATGTAATAAATTGCTTTTTGAAGGAATTGAGTAGTGCTATTTTGACACAATGTAGTCAGCTACACTAGTTAAAATAAATAGGTTTTAAGAAAAAGAAATATACCCCTAAATCTTAAGGGAAAATGTGGTTATTTCTATTTTTATAATTATTTTTTCTTTTTTTACGTATATGACCGGCTATAGTTTGTCCGAACAGAATTATTGTACCAGTAATAAATTGCTAAAACACATTAATTTTATTTTCCAATTTCTTTAGCTTTTAGGGCTGAACTACTAGTGACCATTTCCGATTCGAACCTTAATAACGAGCCAGCCAATTATGATGCAGATTGCAGATAACACAGTAGGGTAATTCTAAATGTAGCCCCCAAATTACTCTTCATAGCCTCTAATTAAAAATAATAATTATAATTAATGTAATATTACTATTATAACCTTATAGCCCCAAAAATTATAATTAACTAATAATTAACTAATATAATTAACTAATAGTAATAAGCACACCCAACCCCAACAAATCGCCATAACCCCCCACCCCCAATTCTACATAACCCCCAATTCCAATTATCGCAGAGAAAAAAACATAACTCCCCCCCTCCCCCCCTCCCCCGCCCTCAACCATCACCAAAAATTACTATGAAGCAGACCCAAACGAGGACACTTTCAATTCTCGATTCTTCTCCGTTGTACGCTTATTTCCAGTCGACGACTAAGGGAAGAGAGAAGAGACATATTTCATGTTTGTTTGTGAATCTAATATTGAACGGAGTCAGTATATATTTAGATTCACTCACAAACTCGTGATATGTCCTTTCAATTTAAATTGACTCATAGTCGCGATCGAACAAGAGCTTGCCATCAGCTTCCATTGCAGAAGAAATGATCTCTGGACTAAAGGTTTGATTGTTAATTTAAATGTATTTCCTATATTAATTAATTTATAGTTACAGAGATATGACCTATTTCCTTCTACCCAATTGGCAATGTAGTATTGTGTTTTTCACTTTTGTGTACGTGGGCACTTAGAACTCTTGTAATTGTTACAGTGTTCTTGATAAATTATTTTTGCTATGGTTACGTAGTACCACACGATTTTCTTTTCATCATGTCAGCAGTTGTTTTACTTTTGCTCTTGGTATATGTCTATTTCGAATTTGAATTTCTTTTCTATGCATATTTATGTATAAACATTTACGTTTATAATGAAAGTATATATATATATATATATATATATATATATATTAACATGGTAGTGGAAGAATAACTAAAGAAGCTAAGTTTACAATATTTAATTTGTTTCTTATAAATATAAGTAGTATACAAAGGTGTGTTGCCTATAGTGTCTGTTAGTAACGGGCACACAAAATCAGAATACACTTATTTAGGTGACAAAGCTAATAAAATAAAAGGAATGCTAAAATAATTGGGTTGTTAGGATTACCTGATTGTCGACAATCCTGGGTAGAAAACATTCATATAAGCAAAATTGAGTAAAAATGAAAAATACATATTTCAAAATTGCAGAATTGTATAAAGAAAGATATGCATAAAAAAATTCAAAGAATCAAGAATCACGATCATGTAAATGATATAAACAAAGGAAAAAAGACAAAAATCATTAAAGAGAACTTTGAGAATTCATATATTGGGACTTGGGAGTATAGGAATCATCATAAAGGAAAAAAAGAAAAAATGAATCATCATTATCATAATAATAATAATAATAATAATAAAGATCATAAACATACATTGTTTTATCTTTGAAGCATGAAGTTGAACTTCTTTCTGAACATTGATTTTGTTCTTCCATGTCTCACGTTCATATGTTTCTGTGTTAGTTGGGGGCTATGATTTTTTAGGCTATATTACCGATGGATGGATTATTGTTATTAGTTTAGGGTTTCTGTAGTTATTAATTAATTATAGTTTTTTTATTTACAATTGAATTGGGGTTGGGGGTTATATGGAATTGGGGGTGGGGGATATTCACGCAGATTTGTTGGGATTAACTATGCCTATTAGTATTAGTTAATTATTAGTTAATTATAATTTTTGGGGCTATAAGGTTATAATAGTAATATCACATTAATTATAATTATTATTTTTAATTGAAGGCTATAAAGAGTAATTTGAGGGCTACATTTAGAATTACCCAACGCAGTATGCTGACATATACTATTGAGATTCATGAGTTGTAGCCCAACTTTGAATGGGCTTCTGTAGTTGAGTGGCAGTTATGGGCCTCTTATACTTAATGTCTGTAAATAATATCTTCTTGATTACAAAATAAAGGTTTTGTTTTTCTCAATAAAAAGTGATATGGGACATAATGTTCTAGACTTAATTAGGGTATATTAATTAAATTATATATTTTATTATTTTTGGATTATTTAATTTAATTTATTTTATTTTAAAGATTACACTATTATTCTTAGCCTAATTATGGAATAGATTATATCTATAATAATTTCAAATCAATCCAAAATCAATTCCATAATCAATTTCATAATCAATTCGATATCCCAGCATTATCCTAACGTGAAAACATTGCCACATTGTATTGAGAAAAATATTTTGGTATTTTCTTGATTTGATCGTTCTTCGCAATGTTCAAAATTATTTTTATTGTTTTAAAATAAATAATCAACTTCCAAATTAAATTAAATTAAATTTAAATAAAGTATGCAAATTCTAAAATAAAATATACAAAATTAATGAACATAGTACTTTCAATCATATTAGTAAGGTCACAATTATTAATAATCCCAACACTTGAAAAAAAAAACATGCATGCATGCCAATAAATAATGATTTGAGAATTATTGTGAATACGATTATAAATAAATTAAAATTAAAAATAAAATAATATTTGTGTCGAATTGTATAAATCAGTATTGAAAAATCAAAATTATTTTATAGACAAATTTTTTGAATTATTGGTTCTCTTTCATTATAAATTTGTCTTCGCCCCATGTCATTTGTTGTCACAACATTCATGTTCCTGTCCGCGTCATGATATATGGCACCCGCTGCGCCCCACTGTGCCCAAGCACTGATACGTAAGGCAGTCTGTCACACCCCAACTCGGGCATCGACACGTAAATAGCAATTTATTTGTTTGAATTAAATAAAAAGTTATAGCATTTTATTTGAAATATACAAATTATTATAATTTCTTGCATGAGTGTCTTACAATTTCAAAGCGAGCCCGTTGCGCCCAAACTAAATCGATGATATGTAAGGGGGCTTGTCACACCCTTACCTTGGCGCCGACACGTAAATAGCATTGCATGGCATAATTTATTTTTAATTTATTTTTTCTCGATTTATTTGTTTGAATTAAGTAAAAAGTTATAGCATTTTCTTTGAAATATTGATTATTATAAGTGCCATTACAATTTCAAAGCGAGCCCGTCGCGCCCAAACTAGATCGCCGATACGTAAGGGATCCTGTCATACCCCTACCCAGGCGCCGACACGTAAATATCAATTTATTTGTTTGAATTAAATAAAAAGTTATAGCATTTTCTTTGAAATACTGATTATTATAATTTTTTGCATGAGCGCCATTACAATTTCAAAGTGAGTCTGTCACCCCCAAACTAGAGCGCTGATACGTAAGGGAGTCTGTCACACCCCTACCCGAGCGCCGACACGTAAATAGCATTGCATGGCATGATTGGTTTTTTAATTTATTTTTTCTCGATTTATTTATTTTAATTAAATAAAAAATAATCATTATTTTTTCAAATTTTTTTTATTATATGTTCAATCCTTTTATTTATTTAGAAAATATACTATACCAAAATTAATTCCTAATGGTCAACCCCAAAGTGAAACCCTAATATGTTTGACCTATATAAGTAGCACACGTTAATCTGCTAATGCTCCATCCCTTAAATCGTGTTTATTTGGCCTATATTTACTAAAACTCAAAGGGGAAGAAATCTGGTAAGATACAAATTAGCTAATTGAAGGTTAAACAAAGACTTCTAAATTAATTATTAATTTAATAATTGATACATTCCAAAATTATATAAAAGGGTAAATTAGAGAAAAATATATATATATATAAACCGGTAATTATTAAATCGGTTCAACGAAAATCGATTTTTAAATTATAAGGGTAAAAAATCCCAATTAAATCTAAGACTTTAAGTCTTAAAATTATTTTCCTAAAAAGTAAAAAGAAAAGAACAAAGGTTTTCTTAGTGGTAACATGACAAAACAATTAAAGTTAGTTCTGTCACAAATGAACCAATATTAAATAAGTAAATAAGATAAAATAATCATTTTTGGTATTAAAATGAGGGTTAACAATCGATACTAACACAACATTCATCGGATTTGTAATTTATTGCATGTTTTTCAAACGGTGTACTTACAATATGATTCATTTTTTTATTTTTATTTTTCAATTACGACATCGCCAATTTTTGTCAGCAAAGTTTGTTTACCGCGAAAACTATGTTGTTTTATTGCTTAATCTGTTTGGAATATTGTAATTTTAGTCAACAAGTTGAAGGGCGGTACCGTAATTACAATAAACTTGTGTGTTCTCTTTGCAAATTTAGGTACACATTGCTTTATTTTTTAGAATTAACCCTATTAGAGTGCTGAGGACAAAATTTTAGTCGAAGAAAATTCAACAATTGAGTTCGTGTATATTGTGGTGATGAGTAATACAGTAAAAACAAAAAAGTAAATTACAACAATAAATTCGAACTAAAATTAAACAAGTAAATATGCTTGTAAGTTGTTATAGTTCAGCTAATTCATAGGATCTCTGTCTCCGTGCATTTATGATAACGAGTACAATTTTTACCTCCGATATCAAAAGAATGAAACATGAAATAAAAGTTGATTTGAGAAATGAGAATGACATAACCTTACATATTTGGACCATCTCCATGCATTTATGATTACGATTAAAAAAAGAAAAATCACCGCCTAAATTAAAAGAATAAAAATGAAACAAAAGCTGATTTGAGAATGACATAACGTAAAATATGGACTATTGACTTTTTATAACCAACAAATTAGAGAGTATTAGAGTATTAGAGTGGTCCGAACATCAACACGGACCGTTGTTTCTGGGCCTTCTCACGTGAGCCCAATTGTTTAATGATAATTTTACAACTAATCAATTATTTAATTTTATTTCTCTCAAAAATTATTTAATTTTATTTTTGCTCGCATCAGAATTGCCCTTCAAATTCATGCATTCGCATGGAAGATCAATCATATTTGCACTAATTCAGCAGTTCTTCTCATTGTCGTAAAAAATTATAATAACCTTCCTTTTGATATCATTCGTTAACAGTATGTCTAAATTTTGTATCATGTTTATTTTAATCTATATTTTGAACTTCAATAAATATATAACCTTTGGTAGAAATTATATTTAATTTATAAATAGTAAGTAAAACTAGTTTCATCATGACTTCAATTATAATTGATCAAAATTAAAATGGAAGATTTTCTGATTTTTGTGTACATATAGATGAATATTGTGATTTTTGTTGCAATTCCTTCATATTAGAGGGTGGAACACACGCTAAACCGAAGAGCGTGAGGGGGAGAGAGAGTAGTCATCTTCTGATCTCGTGTGATCCCATAAATCTTTGTTTGTTGGGTTGACAACGTTAATCAAGTCAACCCAAACATTTGACCTCCCCCAAAATGAAAGTTTTATTTTTCCCTCTCAAAATCAATTTCTATATGTGAAAACAATCATTCGTGTGAGTTTTGAGATAATAAATTCGTGTGAGTTGCTGTATACATTATTAACTACAATATCTAAAATGTATCATATGAATTTTTGAAAATCAACTCAATTGTGATTTCCGATAAAAATAGTTCTCCTACATTTCAATTTGGTAATTATTGATGCGACTTTTGTACAATAATTTACATACTGTTAACTTAATTATTTTATTTTATAATGATTATAAATATAGATTGGTGGAGCTAAAGCTTCCACTTTCTAACTCTTTACAGCTCCTGCAAATCGTCAATAAAGTGCATATTTATTTATATGAAACTATAACATGCTATTTATCTCATCGACTCATAATATACAACTTAAAAAATATACTCCTTTCGTCTATGAAAATGTGTCTAATTATATATGGCACGAATTTTAAGAAAAGTTGATAAATATATTATGAGTAAGGTAAAAAATATAAAATTTGAGGGATAGTAGTATAAGGGTGTGTTCACTTGGAAGTATAAATTTATACCTCCATTTAGAGGTAAATGGAGGAATAAACAAAAACTCACCCTTTAAATCATCCATTTTTTTTTAATTTCCACCACCACAAGGAGGTATAGCATTACCACATCTCTCATTTCCACTACTACAAGGAGGAATAATATTATCACTCCAATTTAGGAGGGATAATTATCCCTCCTTGTGGTGGTGGAAAGAAGAGATTTAAAAAAGAAGGGATAATTTAAAGGGTGAGATTTTTGTTTATCCCTCCATTTACCTTTAAATGGAGGTATAAATTTATACTTCCAAGTGAACACACCCTAAAGTTATTGTAAGTGAGATAAAGTTAAAACTTTGTAAATAATGGAAAGAATAAAGGGTATTATAGTACATAAATTAAAATAAGACACATTTTCGTGGGAAAAAATGGGAAAGTGAGACACATTTTCGTGGACGAAGCCACGAACGGAGTATGGTTATTTTCTTTTATTTTTATTTTTTCCTTTTAAATATAGCCCATAGGGATTAGAGTACTCCCTCCATCAGTCCGTCCACAAAAATGTGTCCTACATGTCTCCTTATTTTTGTCCATGAAAATGTGTCCTACTCTACTTTATGTACCATTATACCCTTCATTCTTTTTATTATCTACCAAGTTTTACCTTTATCTCATTCACAATAATTTTATTCCACTACCCCTCAACTCTACTTTTATCTCATTCACAACAACTTTATCAATTTTTTTTAAAACTCGTGCCGAACACACAATGAAGCACATTATCATAAACGGAGGGAGTAATTTTTTTCTTTAAAGATCTCATCCAACATACTTAATCCCGGACTTGGATCCTCTGCTTTGCCCCCAACCACAGCACACAATGCAGTGCACATCATCGTGTCAAATGGTGCCGTTTTTTTGCAATTTCCACATCTTCTTTTTATTTTTATTTTCTTATTTTTGTACTACTTATCACTACTAGTATAAAATTTAATTATAAAAAGTTAATTTAAGGGTCCTACTAAAATGATAACTCAAAAATGAAAGTGAATATAAATATGAGAGGTAATTATTAATATTAATTATGAAAAAAATAAAAAAAATTAAATAATGATTAACTATGAAATGGAATAAACTGTACCCCATTTTAACTTTTGAGTAATGCTAAATTAGTTAACTATTCATGAAAATCAAACCTAAATAATAATTAACTAAGAATAAGAATTTATGAAAATATTAGAAATAAGGAAAAAATACAGTGATTTTAAGTACTCCCTCTGTCCCGTTCAACTTGTCTCATTTTGCCATTTTGGGTGTCCCGTTCAACTTGTCCCATTTTTTTTAAGGAAAAAAATTAAGAAATCACTTTATTAAATTTATATACTTCAAAACCACTTTATATCACTTTATGTCACTTCAAAAATACTTTATATCACTTTATCAATTTAAATAATTTATATCACTTTATTCACTACACTAAACACACCATTTATCATATAATACTTTTGTTCTTAATCTCCGTGTCAATTCCAAATAGGACAAGTTTAATAGAACGGAGAGAGTAGTACAAAAAAAAGCAAAAAAAAAAAATAAAATAAATAAATAACCGAAAATGTGAAAATTGCATAAAAACGCCACCGTTTGATACTAAAATTTGCACAGCATTGCAAGTCCACTTAATCCCTCATTTCACATGGTACTGCTATGATTAAATAAATAATTAAGGCCCAAATCCCAATTGATTTGTGTGCCCTTTTCTTCCGCCGTCAGACAAGGTTTTTTATGTTTGGGATCGAATTGCTCAACTAAAAAAAAAAAAAAAAACAGTTTTTACTACTTGGAATCTCTGACCTTCAAAAGTCAACACTTCCCAGCGGCAAAAGTCCAATTATGTTTTGTTGGACCATTTATAACAGTGT
Organism: Schizonepeta tenuifolia; assembly: GCA_029490685.1. Lineage (NCBI taxonomy): Eukaryota > Viridiplantae > Streptophyta > Magnoliopsida > Lamiales > Lamiaceae > Schizonepeta > Schizonepeta tenuifolia. Next base: position 54,055,841 of record CM055960.1, on the reverse strand, counting down.
GCATATATTTTATTCTATTTTTTAATATATGGTATATGGATTAAAAGATTTGTTTACTTCAGTCTTCGTTATGACGGATCATAATTTGATTCAGTAATAAAAAAATGAGTACTCATGTACAGATGTCTGTACACTGGGAATGGATCCCGCCCCAACCCGATCCGCCCACGCGTCCCGCCTGATCTGCGTGTGGACTTCACGCGCTTTTTTTTTTTTTTAGTTTTCAGTTTTTTTTTTCGATGGAGTCAAAGTCTCCGATTTTACGGCTCTGTCTTTGCTTCGATTACTAAAATAAGAATAATCGGTGGGCAACAATTTGGATTTTTCGGCTCGCTCCGAAACTTTCGGCTTCCCTCGCTCGAATCTTGACCAAAGAAGAAGCGACAAACAAAAAAAGAAGGAAAAAAAAAACTAAAATTAAAAAAAAAAATCTACCGAAATTAAAAAAAAAATACTTGGTCAAAGGACATTGACCCGGGTCAACACCCGGGTCAGGTCGGGAAATTTATCTTGATATTTGGTTGTGGATGTAACATAAAATTCGATAAATATAATAAGGGGAATATAATAATTTTGTACGAAAAACTAAAAAAAATGTATTTATAGTAATCATGAAAGGATTTAAATTAATTAAAAATACTAGTATAAAATAATAGTATATTTTCACGTGAACAACTTAATTCCACCACATTAAGACCTAATAGCATAACTTTTATCAAAAATCACAACCTACTTTCGCTAAACACCTTTACGGTCGTGCGCCCGTCAACCAATATTTTCTTAGTACACTTCATTTGTCTAGTTTGCATGCAATTATTAAACAAAAAGAATAAGATAAATCTGAAATACTATGTTTTTTTACAAATTCTTTGGTTTTTCTTTTTTAATTTGAATAATCACAGGCATCAACGAGTTGAAAATATTCCATTAATTAGCACTGGCTCTCATTATCACATGTTCCCTTTGGCTGGACCAATTTATAAATGGAAAAGTACAACAAATTTATAACTTAATTTGGTGTACCAACTAACTATTGATTACTCGCAGCTGTCACTGATATGATTAGACCCAATCTGACACTATGAATATTTATTATTGATTGAGAAAAATACACTCTAAATTAAATATTTACTAACTTATGCAATATTCGTCGTTTATTCTAAATATCGTGTAATTCCTATCATCTTTCATCAATTTAAACATGTCCTTTGACAATTGACACTATATAAAGATCATGTAGTAATATGACTATATGAGTATTTATTTATTGTCTATTCTTAATATTTGTAATATCTAGCGTATATTTAAACATATCGAAACATTGTGTTAATGTTCATTTTAAAACTAGTACCTTTCAAAATATTAATTCGATGAAGTTCGGTTTGAAGTTCATTATCTATTTATTTGTGTTTCAATTTTTTCGATTTGAAATATTAAGAATTTTCATAAACAAAATTTGCTCGATTTCTCACTTCATAGTGGGTGCAAATGACAACAAAAAGAAGCGCTCATTTCATACAAATTTTCTGAAATTCATCAACTGCTACAAATTAACTCTTGCATTAAATCATGGCACAAAAACCCTTTTAAAATGCTAAATTAAAAGGCTTCATATTTCATTCAGAAAAAAATGTTGCAAGAGTATGTAGAATTAAAAGCTCTATTTAAGGGCCAGATTAAGTTCTTACTTCTAACACTCTAAATTAAGATGAAACGACGAACAATTTTCACAAGTTTGATAATAAATCTAGGAACTGAAAACAGAGCATTCAAATTGAAACTTGCATACTGTTGTAGTTGATCAACTTTACGATCTAAAGTTAAAAACAAATCGATTTCTTCACTTGTTACCGTGATCAGTCGCTGCCCGAGTCCGTTAGAATCGTAAGCCTTCTTGCTTTCATCACGAAATCGCTGCAATAAGTTAGAACAGATCAGCAATGAACAAATAGTTGATCATTATTTTTAAAATTAGATAGTCGTGTTCGTACCCGAAGGGCTCGTCTCCAATGAGTTTGGTTGTGCCTACTGCGTTACTATAAACTACATTGCTCGAAATGGTGGATCTTCCGAACATGGAAGCCAATTTCTGGTGTAGTTCTTCGTATGACCTGAGAGTCGAGAGGTCAAGGGTCCGACCAACATCCTCCGATTCCATGAAAACTTTGCAGTGCTCGTGTCTATGATCTTTCAGCCTCGGAAACTCTTCATCTGACGAGGCTTCTGGTGGAGAATTCTGAATCACTGCTGATCCTGAAGCGTTAGACGTGTTTCCTACATTGTCGTGGTTTCCATCAGAGAAGCTGTTTCCTCCGGCATCCATGGAGCAGCTCTGAGAGATTTGCTGTTCCGTGAGAATTGGCTGACCAAACAGAACAAAAATAGGCGTTTTCGCCCCATTTTTTCCTTCATTAGGTTTCTTCAGATACTGAATAGAGCTCTCCATTTTCAGATGATGAGGCGAGGCGTCAGAGTTGGAATTTGCCGTAGGAATGCCGGTGATGAATTTAGGACCATAATCGAGCGGTTTGAAATCGAACGGACGAAGTCCCATCTGCAGCTTATTGATGTGGAGATCGGACGAAGATAACACGAATTGAGCATGCCTGGCTCCCTGTATGCCTGTAGATATGTTGTCGGGTAAACAACACAAAGGGCTGCTGGGACTGAGGGGGTTGTTGAGTAGCGTCGACATCGGAAGTTGGCTGAATGGAAACTCCGATTGTTGCGGAAGTCGAGGCCTCTTGGTCGGCGGAGAGAATGGGGAGAGATGGATGGCTGGAATACTCGATACCAACTCAACTAACCATGGGTTAACGCGTTTAACGTTCTGTAGTAAATCAGGCTCGTCCCATGCCACCTGAGTAAGTTTTACAGACAAATAACAGCAACAAATATTACTACACTACTAGATCAAAATCGACTCAAAGTTTATAGGAATTGAAGAATAAAAGCAGAAAATACATTAGCTACCTGAAGAAGTCGCCAAGGAGAATTAGGCCAGAAGATCGGATCATCAACCTGAACCGATGATATGGTTCCCATAAACCAGCTTATCCGAGACGAGTCTTCCGTTTCAAATGCCATCTTGAATCTCATCCCAGGATACCACTGGACCCTCATTGCAGCCCTTACCGACGAGGCCTTAACCACAAACTCCGGCGTGCTTGCACGGGGATAGTAGACGACCTCGAATGGCTGGCCACCGGCAGCAAGACTTGCTGCTTCAATCACTGATTCAGCCCTCACATTATCTTTCTCCTTCACCCTTGAATCACCCTCGCCATTCCCTTTCTTAAATCCATTTTCACTCGGAAAACCATAGAACCCCCCCTTGTGTGAGGCGCCATTTGCAGCCCCCGTGTTCCATCCTGACGACATCTCAGGTCCTCCCCCGATCCCCATTTTAGCCCTACGTATCCCCACACAAAGGTCACCATTCTCTGCCCTCAAAAACACGATAGAATCCCCCGCCACGAGCTTCTTCTGATTCACAAAATTACTCCAACCAGTGGTCAAGAGATGCCTCCTAGGCGTCCCTCGATAGATATGCCTAAATTTCCAGACCTCCCCGTGTACATCCTTACCCAAGATCGTCTGCACTGGAGGCTCAGCCGTGTAATCCAGCCTCGGAAAGATAGTCTCCGCGCAATACCTAGGAACAGAAAACCCTCCGCCGTTGTTTGCATCAGACTGCGTCAAGGTCTTAGCAAACGAATTGAGCTTCTCCTTTTCCTCATTCCTATCAAACCCCATCATTCCAACCTCATCATCAACATCACAATCCCTCCCCCTCAAAGGCACCAATCCAATCTTCGCAAAGACCTCGTCAGTCTCAGCATCAGCCAAATACTTAATTGACGACACTCTACATGGTACGAGGGGCAAAATTCGGGGAAAACTACGAAAATCGACATTTTTGGCAGCATGCTCAGCATGGCCTTGAGGGAAGTAATACACATTGGAATTCAAAGGTGGAATTTGAGCCATTCCACCAGCACAAGCATGCCATAATTGGGGATCCAGATATTTTTCCAACTGATTCATGGGCTTCTCCAATGAATGCATAATATCAATCATTTCTCAGCACAATTACAACTCCAATCACATAAAATGCTAACAAATCAATAGCAAAGAAGAAAGCCCTCCATAAATTTCTGCAGAAACAATATATGAACAATTATATAGCAAAGATTAAAGTCCTAAAACGCATCAACGCCACAAACTGAATACAATCAACTACCATAATAAGCCCCTTTCTCCCAATTGACCAACAAACCAAATAAAGAACTAGAATTACAAATATGGATTCCCGTTGATCATTTCAATAAATCAAACCACAGATCAAAATCAATCTTAAAAACAGGTGAAAAAGCTTTCACTTTGTCATAGACTGTTTTATCGAAGAGAAAAGGGATGAAAGGGAACTTACACAAATAAAGATTACGTCTTCAATTGTTTTGTGGCAGTTTGTGAGAGATAAACTTCTTTTTCACCTTATCTCTTCCTGAAAAAGCCTGAACCGCTTTTAATTGTCAAATCGAAACAGAGACAGACATAAATTGGCAGTTTAACTTGAAGAAAAAGCAAAAGGTAAAGAATAAGTGGTAGTTGGATGTGTAGGGCTTTTACACAACACAAATTGTAAACTGATTTATTTGGAGTGAGGGAGAGGAGAAAGTTTCAGTGAGGGATTTAAGTATAGTGAGAGGAGATAGAGAGGGAGAGTGGGGTGTTTTGATGAAGATGGGGACAGACAGAGACAAGAGACAAAAACACACACAAACACACGCAGTAGAGGAGAGAGAGTGTCGAAGAGACACCCACCTGAAAATTGAAGCTTCGTTTGCCGACCAGAGGTGGCAGAGGGAATTGATTTATTTTTGACAAATGACACAACAATAAATCCAACAAATATCACTACTATATAGTATATGGTAAAAGGAAAAAAATGTTATTCTACGCATCAAGTGTGAATTCGGTGAAATCCCAGTATTATAGCATTGAAAAAAATATTTAGGAAGCGTGTGTGGGATAATAACAAAATAATAATATTATTATCTCTAACAGAAATAAGACATACTTTGTTGAATCTCATTATTGTTGTAGTTGGAACATATCTTTTCATGGGAAAACAAAATTAATGTTTCTTAGTGTGAACTCACTCGGTTTAATCCCGGTAAAATTGGTATGCGGAGTGTCGATGAAACCAAAGCGGTAAAGTTGAGGCAGTAAGTGGACATTATTATCAATTTTTTGAAAATATATTAAGCTAAATACCTATAGCAAAAAACAAGTTATAATTACATGAACTATAACAATGTTAATTGAATACTATCATATAGTAAATTGTTATATTTCAAATTTGTAAAGTAATTTTAAACAAAATTTTGACTTGTCTATATAAATCACTTCCGCTCTCATTTTTCCATACCCTACTAAGTCGATCTTCGTCACACGCTCGAAAAATATAAATGTCACATTCACAAAAATCAGTAGAAAAAAAAAATGAAATATAACCTCAAACCACCAACGATGGCGGTCAATAAAAACAATAAGAGCGACAACAATAAGAATTGAAATTAAAGATAGCTTCTTATTGAAAAATTATAAATCAAAATTTTGGTTAGCAATTTGTCAAAATCTGTAACATTAAACTTGGAATCGAGATAAGAAGCACGAGTTCTATAATTCAAGGTTACTCCTAAATAAATATGTGAATTACGTAAGTGATCGACCTAAACGATATGTTTATTTATCTTCTTAGTCGATCACATACCTAAATGCTATAAAAACAATAACTTAATCACAATTCCTTTTAAGTACGTGATCGACCTAAAAGATACATAGTTACATACACATATAAACATATTATATGAATAAGTTTCGTATATTTAAATCCAACTATATAATTCGAGAACTTATTTTCAAATGTTAATAAATTAATTTCATTTTTTGGGTGGATGATGCAAATAATAAACAATATGTTACGATCAAGTTAATGGGCCATTAGCACGGGGTAAAAGATAAGCCAAACGCAACCGGCAATTAACTGTATCTTTTTTTAATTTGTCTCTTAATTTGAGTAAATGAGCAACAGTTTTTCTATAATCCGTGAAAATAGGTGACCTTGTTAGTTGTTATTTTTTATTTTTTTAAATCCAAGCAATATCTTCTGGGTCGATCGCGCACCTAAAATGATGAACATCTAAATGTGGTAAGTTTGTACTACTATTTCTTGAAAAATAGTAGTAATTGAATTTACAGCACCACTTGAATAATTAATATGATTAATACTGATTTAATAACCCCAGCATTAATTAATTAGTATAGTACTAATAATTATTATGTAGTTAGCCGGTCGGACTTCGGAGGTTACAGTTTCATAAATCCTGCTTCTGGATTGGGTTTAAGGTCGCTGTTAATTGCGTTGTGTGGCCGGGGGTGGTAATTTGTTTTGTTTTGTTGTTTTATCTATTTTTACTTAATTAAAGCTTATGGACAAGATTATTATCGTAAAAACCGATGTTGGATGTGATTGTAATGTGGGTAATAGAATTAATATAGTCTATAGAAACCATAATTAATTTTTTTTTAATATTATAGAATTCACAACGATTATCTTCAATGTGCACTGAATAAACTTCACAATAACCTATAAATCACATCTGATAGGTAAATTTGATGTTACGTTGCATAGTGAGATAATGGGTGCGAAACTAGTGAGTATAGTATATAGGGCTGAGTAATACATAAAATTACTCACTTGTTCATGATCCAAGTATTAGCATGATGAATTTAAGTTTAATTTCTGAGATTGTAATTAAAGGGTGTAGTAAAAGTGACTGGTACCAACCAATCTCCAATTCTCTCAAACTAATTATAGCAGAGTTAGAATAATATGATACTATATGACGACAAATGAATAATGACTATTTATATTTCTCGATAGGAGAAACATTACATTTTGTTATGTAATTGTAATATTTAAACCAAATATGGCCCACGGGTTAGTCTCTATTCTCTAAAATGTGGTAGTAGTTTATTGTCACAACTTAATTACTACCAGATATCTGTAGATGTTCGAATCTGTAATATCTTTCTATTATGTTATGGCATTTTATTTTATTTTAATTTACATAAATGGTCATATAATATTTAAAGTTTCATACTGTACACTAAATAAAAAAAACATTTTTTCTAGAGGAATAAATACAATTAAAGTAGATATAATATACCACATAAAAACAATTAAAGTTAGAAGAACTACTACATCGTTCAATAGTCATAAAATTTTGAGTTTATGAGAATCAGACAAATTTATACTCCCTTCGTCCCTGATATATCTTTTTAGGAGCAAGTGACATAGAAATTAAGAAAAAATGTTGATGAGTTGGTTGTGAGTGGATAAAAGGTGGTAGAGGTTTGTATTGAATGGAGAAAGGGTCCCACATAGAATGAGTGATATATTAATTAATTGAGATAGTGGTGGCCTTGGTGGGCCATATATGGTATTTTAGGTAAATAAGTTGATAAAGTAAAGGTATGTAGTAATAATTTGTTGTGGTATGATGTCCAAAAATAGGTAGAAAGATATATAGGGGACACCCTAAAAAGGAAAGATAAAAAGATATATCAGGGACATAGGGAGTATATGTTCACTCTGCAGATGTCTTCACAATAAAATTAGGATTTCAAGACCTTAAACTTTGGTATTGGGTTCAATTCTGCTTGAGCGTGATGTAGATTTCTCATCTTATTTGATGGTGTTGTAGTCTCATCCTGTGTGGTGGTGTAGTGGTCCCACATTTGTATAGCGTAAAGATTTTACCTGTATGATAGTGTAGTACTTTACTCGGTTAAATATTCATACCTTATTGTAATACCCTCAAAAATCTTTTACAAATTCAAAAGGAGAAAAATCTAATTGGCCAAGTATTTTACTTTTATGATTGCCAAGATAAATTCGAAAACCACCAATATTTATAGGCTAAAATACTGAGTCACGAGTAGTGACTGTGGGCCAAAAATTTAGTACAAAGAAATTGAAAGGCCAATAGCACAGGGTACAAGATAGGACAAAAGCAACCGGCAGCTGATTATCTTTAAGTTGGGAGGAAACAACTGAAATTAGTGCTAATTTTTAAGGTAACATGCACTAAATTATTCCCTTAATTCTTAATACAAAATTAATTAAGTCAGCCGGTCGGAGATTGCCGTTTCATAAATCTAGTTTTTGATTGGGTTTAAGGTCGCTGTTAATTACGTTGGGGGTATTTGGTAATTTGTTTGTTTCACTTAAATCTAGTGCAAAAACCGATGTTGGGTGTGTGACTATGTGGGTAATAATTATTCTATTTTGATTAAGACAATTTAATGTTATTGGATTGACAAAGTTCATTGAAAAATGAAAATTAAGAGGACGGACCGATTGACAAAGTTCACAATTGTATCCAAATCAAAGAGTGACTTTGAGTTATTTTCTACCTTAGCACAACAAAACACTTTCTCAATAGAATTATCAAAATAATGTAATTTCTTATTCATAGATGTCATTCTTAAATTTCTCAATTCCATTGAAATTTGATCTAATACTAATATTATTGGGAGGCAAAATGTAATATACTAAAAGGAGCAAAGTGCTGAAATTTACTTTTTAGAGGTACAAAAGCTAAATAAGTATATTTGAGGGGCAAAGTTTTTGAATCCCATCGTTACTAGTTACTAGACTAGAAACACAACCATATTTTCCCCGCCACCATCTTAGCCCTCCTCCGCCGCCCTTTCTCGCCGTCATTACAGCCATACGCCGCCGCAAATTCTTCATGAAATGGAACCACCAAGTTTCCCTGAGACCAGCCATGGCGATCCTTCTAGAACCCCTCATCAATACATCCCAAGTCCCACTACCGCCGTCCTCGTACGCCACCGTATTCCAAGCCTTCACCGGCAAAAATCTCCTCAAACAAGGGCAACAGCTCCACGCTCATTTTCTCTTCCGCGGCCTCCGCCCTACGGCCTTCCTCGCCGCCAAGATGGTGGCAATGTACGCTAGTTCCGGCGACATCGTCTCCGCCGCCAGGATCTTCCACTCCGTTCGGAACCCTTCTCTCCTTCTATTCAACTCCATCATTCGCGCTTATAGTCTATATAAATTCTCCGAAAAAACTATCCAGATTTTTGTTAGAATGCATTCTTTGAGTTTTCGCGGGGATTATTTCACCTACCCGTTTGTTTTGAAATCCGTTGCGGATTTGGAATTTGATCGTATCGGAAAATGTATACATTTAATGAGCATGAAAGATGGATTGGTATTCGATTTATACGTCGGAACATCATTGATTGACATGTATGTGAAATGTGGCGAAGTAAGCGACGCGCGTAAGCTGTTCGATGAAATGCCTGTTAGGGACATCTCGTCTTGGAACGCATTGATCTCCGGTTATATGAAAGAAGGCGCCGTTGGTTTAGCAAGAGAGCTGTTCGATGAGATACCAACCGCAACCAAGAACATAGTGTCGTGGACGAGTATGATATCGGGTTACACTCAGAATGGACTGGCTGCTAAGGCTCTGCAACTATTTGATCAAATGTCGAGTCGCGACTCAGAGCTGAAGCCCAACTGGGTGACAATCATGAGTGTTTTGCCCGCCTGCGCCCAATCCTCTGCGTTGGAGCAAGGGAGGAGGATTCACCGGCTTGCTCGAGAAGAGGGCTGGGACTCCCATCCTTCAGTGCAGACGGCGCTTGTAGGAATGTACGCGAAATGTGGCAGCTTAAGGGATGCTGAGCTATGCTTTGATCGAATCAAGCCAAGCTCGAGGAATTTGGTTGCTTGGAACTCAATGATCAGTGCTTATGCTTCTCATGGGCGAGGCATGGGCGCAGTTCAGACATTTGAGTTCATGATTCAAGCAGGGGCTCGACCTGATTGCATCACGTTCACAGGGCTGCTATCCGGTTGCAGCCATTCTGGCCTAGTGGATGTAGGGCTGAGATACTTCGACTCCATGAGTTTGGAGTATGCAGTTGAGAGGAGGCACGAGCATTATGCTTGCGTTGTGGATCTTTTGGGGCGCGCTGGGAGATTAGTCGAAGCCTATGAACTCATCTCTCAAATGCCAATGCCAGCCGGGGCAAGCGTCTGGGGCTCGTTGCTGGCTGCAGGTAGATGCCACCGCAATCTCGAGATGTCTGAGCTAGCCGCAAAGAAGCTATTCGTTTTGGAGCCTCAGAACAGTGCGAATTATGTTATACTCTCAAATATGTACGCAGAAGCTGCAATGTGGGACGAGGTGAAAGCTTTGAGAGCTCTGCAGAAATCGCAGAAGGTGAAGAAGAATCCTGGCTGCAGTTGGATAGAGATTGATGGAAAAGCACACTTGTTTCTTGGTGGAGATTCTTGTCATCCTCAAACAGAGCAAATTTACTTGCTTTTAAAGGAGCTTCCTGAGGAGATGAAAGCAGCTGGCTATGTACCGGATACTAGCTGCTCGTTGCACGATGTGAGCGAGGAGGAAAAAGAGCACTCTCTAATGACACACAGTGAGAAGCTAGCGGTTGCATTTGGGCTACTTAACACGCGTCCTGGGACAGTTTTGCGTGTGACCAAGAACCTTAGGATCTGCGGAGACTGCCATAACGCGATTAAGTTTGTTTCTAAGATGTACAAGAGGGAGATCATCGTGAGGGATGTGAATCGGTTTCATCATTTTGAAGAGGGGAGGTGTTCTTGTGGTGATTATTGGTGAAAGAAGGGATATTTGGAGCTGCTTTCCTGATGTTGAAGGGGTGGTGGAAATTTTGAGCATTGTTGCCACTATTATTGAAGGATGTTTGTTGTTTATTGGAGTATTAGAAAATAGCGAGGTCTTCTACTTTTCACCATTTTTTCTTTTTGGTATATAGATTAGGGGTGTTCAAAGTTTGGTTTAAACCGTAAATCAAATCGAACCAAACCGTAATTTACGGTTTTGTTCGGTTTTTTGGTTTAAAATATATAGTTTGGTTTAGATTTTTCAAAAATTATGGTTTATGGTTTAGATTTGGTTTTTAAGAAAATTCAAACCAAATCAAACAGTAAACTGAAAAACCGTATTTGATATAATGGTATTAATATTATCATTTTATTTATTATGTGAGGAAATAAAGATTTTCTTGATTGCATGTCATATGTAAATGTTATACAAATTTAATTAATGAAATCGTACAATTTAGAATCATTAAACCCTACAATCTAATACATTTTCAATTAATTGTTACAATGGTTTATCTTCACCTTTGAATTCAAGGTACGGATTTTTATTTGTTTTCTTTTCTTCTATATCCTTTTCAAATTCAAGTTGTTTTTTATAGAAAAAGTACATAATGTGAAATTATTTTACTATGATTTATTATTTAGCTAAATAATGTTATCATAGACTCCTAATATATTTATTCTAGCAAAAGAGTAAAATGTATATGATCATGTTAACAACTTTATTTAATTCATTTTATTTCTATTACGAAGAAAATGAAAAAATATTGATAAACCGCAAACCAAACTGTATTGTTACAGTTTGATTTGGTTTGGTTTGGTTTTACTACTTAATCAGTTCGATTTGGTTCCAAAAAATTACCGAATCATATTTTACGATTTGGTTTGGGTTTAGTATCAAACCGCACAAAATCAGACCGCGAACACACCTAATATTATAGATATGTTAGATAGAAGTTCATAACCGAAGATCTTTGGTATGAGAATTTTGTTTGCTTTGTTTTACAAGAATAGATTTAATATTTTGATGAAATTTGAACTTACGCCTTTTCAAATTTATAATTCGACCCACAAATGCATGGCGGCCCAACTCAAAGTAATGATTGGTCGAACGGGGCCGGAGCCAATTTTGGCAATTCCACTGTATAAATATAAGTGAGAATGTATTTTTAAATATCTTTTTATAAAATATACAAGTTTTTTGCACTCATTCATAAAACTATAAGTTTTCTATACCAAAATCACTTAAAAAATTAAAATACCCTTACTTTTGATAAATAAATAAAAAAAGACAAAAAATTGACTTTTTCTTTTCGTATGTTTCTCTCTCTCTTTCTCTTTCTTCTTCCTCTAATAAACCCTAAATCAAAATAATATCACCAACCAACTTTGATTAAATTAAATTTTGAACAATGCTCATTTATGTTTTGGAAGAGAGGTTGTTTGCTCTCATTAAACACGCAACAACTAATGTAATTGTGTAGTGCAAAATTCTCAAACACACGAACTTGAAACTAACGATATAGAGAAGAAGAGAGAAGTGGGTCTCTAAGAAAAAAATCACGATAGTTAAAAAGAAGAAGGAGATAAAGCTCAAACGGAAAGCTTTCGTGTTTCTGGGGTAGAAAGAAGGTATGTAACTATATTCACCACGTTAAATATAATTTTTTTCGACGAGTTTTTATACCCACAATGGCAACTCACGATTGACTCATTTTTGCACACGATGGTAGAAAATCTTCATGTACATGAATTATATGTTGATATTTAGTCATAAGAGAGTATATTTGCATGTTTAGGAACGTTTTTAGAAGTAAAATAGCCGTAAAAATATATCCCCGTCGTGTGTATGAGAATTCTGCATTTTCTGGGCCCGTTTTTTGCAACCCACGATGGGGATATCCACGATGGCTGAGTGGGTTGCCACCGTGTGTTGCCACCGTGGAGACCCACGATGGCTATACATGATGGCAACCCACAATAGGGATACCAACGATGGCCATAGTGGGTTGCCACCGTGGACACCCACGATGGCAACCCACGATGGTCCATCGTGGGTTATCCCATCGTGGGTTGCCCCTCCGTGGGTTTGCGAAAAGGTGTCCACGGTGGCAACACACGGTGGTTACCACCGTGGCAACCAACGATCGTGTGTGTATCTATCGTGGGTAGGCAGTAGATGCATTAAAAACGTGTTCGATCGGATTTTTTTATAATTTGTTGGCTATTTTGTATTTTTCAGATGTCATGGCAACGTGTTTTGATACATCACAGCGGTCGATGGGATCGATCGAGTTATATAGATGGGGATTCTTTTTTTGTCTTCATCGATAGTGCCACAGTGAACCGTGCAAGCCTTGTTGGACTTATTGGAGAAGGGTTGGGAAATATAAATCCGAACGACTACACGTTGTGGTACTTGACACGCATGAGCAACAGAAACAAAGTAAAAGTTTTATTGCGGAGTGATATCGAGTTACTGCTTATGTTAATTGAACAAAACAACGATCCGGGGGTTTACGTTGATTACGGCGGTTCATCCGCCCCAGGGGTTAACTTTGGTGGTAACAGCTCCGGATTTGAGCACCACGACATTGACAACCGCATGCCCTACTCACATGAGCAATATAAAAATGATGAGGAAGACGAGGAAGATGAGGATGAAGATGGTGACTACGACGAAAATGAAGAAGATGAAGCGAGTTCCTCCGAAGACGAAGAAGATGATCGTCATAAAGAATTGCTTGATTCGCTATCTATTGATTTTATTGCTTGGATGCGACAGCCGGCACAAATGGACAGGGTTTTTGGTCATCGGAACTTGACATCGGACCATCAGTCCGAACGCGAGACTGAGCATTTGCGCGCAATGCGCAATTGGATCATTCCATTTCCCGATCCTGACAGTGCAGGGAGATTACGGTGGGTCGAGCAACCACCACCAGTGCGTGGACAACTCGAAGTGGGGGCCTTATTTAGGTCCAAGAAAGACTTGAGGATCACTGTTGGAATGTATCATCTGGAAAACTTTTTGGAGTGTAGATCGAAACGTTCGCCTCGCAATCGTATGACCTTCCTATGCTAGACTGGCAGAAACAATTGCAGCTTTAGAATTTGTGCTGTTGAGGGCGGCACCATTTGGAGAATTACTAAGTTATTCCTAGATCACACATGTCACCATGATTTGAATCGTGCTGCTGCACGATCGGTATCTTCTGATGTTGCTGCATTTTATTTTGCCAAGAGATTGACCGGCGAGGCGGTTACGTTGAAGCCAAGAGAGATGATGGAAGAGATGCGTAAAGTGTTTGGTATTAACATTCTATACAGTTTTGCTCTCCGGACGAGAAACATAGCCATAGAAAATACGTATGGCGATCACATCTCGTCGTATCAGAAGATCCCGTCGTATCTATATTTGTTGAAGCAGCATAACCTGGGAACTGTTTATGACTTGAAGATGACCGTCGAGGGCTCGCTATGTCACTTATTTGTGGCGCTCGAAAAGAGTATTCGAGCGTTTGATAAGTGTTTACGGCCGGTGCTTGTAGTGGACGGGACCCACCTTAAGGGAAAGAACCGAGGAATTTTATTTGTAGCCATCACGCTGGATGGGAACAACCATGTCTTCCCCCTTGCAATTGGCCTCGGTCCCAAGGAGAATGATGAGTCGTGGGTATATTTTCTCTCCAACCTGCGTAGATGCTACAACCCTTCAGATGATTTACTGATTGTGAGAGACCAGCATTTGAGCATTAAAAATGTAGTTCGAGCCGTTTATCCGAATGCATTCCACGGGTTGTGCTACCACCACCTTCAAAAAAATCTCACGCCCTACGGAAAGCACGTAGCCACTATCTTCCAAGCTGCAGCATATTGTAATCGTCGCGAAGAGTTCGAAGATTTATTCTCAAAACTGCATCAAGTGAGCCCCAACGGAGCTCACAGACGGCTTTTTGACATTGGACCAGAGAGGTGGGCTAAGTGTAAGTGTCCGGTCCGACGCTATGACTTCTTGACCTCCAATTATGCCGAATGTTTGAACTCTCGTATGTTATGGGCGCGGCGTCTCCCAGTGCACTCGATGATTGAGATGTACCGTTTCATTGTAGAGAAATGGACCGATGAGCATCGAGAAGAAGCTGCATCGAGAGATCATGAGTTGACACAGAACGCATTGGAAAAACTTTCTTTATTCGTGCAACACGGTACCCGTCTTGCAGCTCGAGGTAACACCACCACACATGTTTACAGGGTTGAAGAAAGAAATGTTTCTTATAACGTTGATTTAAGAACCTGGACATGTACGTGCCGAGCGTGGGATTTAGATTTGATTCCATGTCGCCATGCTGTTGCCGCTATAAGGTAACATGTTCAATTACTAAATATTGTTTGGTTGCACGAACTTTCATTTAGCTTAGTCTATCCATGTGTTGAAATTGTCGTCATTTTCTTATTTAACAGGCGTGCAGGTAACGGTTTGTCTGTGTACGATTTTGTAAGTCGTTATTTCAAATAGGAGACATTAGAGAGACTTATATGGAGCATATTAACCCAATACCGCATCCAGATGAGTGGGTTGTGCCTCCGGAGATCTCCGCAATTGTTTGTCTTCCTATGGATGAGGTATGTCAGGCTGGGCGGCCAAAAGATAGTCGTGCATGATCCGCAGTAGAAAATTTGGTGAGACGTCCTCAAGTATGTGGTAGGTGTCATGGAAGGGGCCACAACAAAAAGACATGCACAACATCCATCTCGTTCAGTAGTTTTGACTTGAATAACCCCCCTGAAGATGCAGAAGAGGCCGAAGGAGAACAGGTAAGGCAAAGGCGTCGGCGGAAGAAAAGTGTAGCATTTGTTGTCTTGATGATCATGATGCGAGGAAATGTCCCTATCGTGAAACGTAAATATGTTATTTTTTTGTTGTTTAAGATGAATTTAGGATTTGTATTGGGAGAGAAAGCAAAACTAAATTTTAATATATTTGAACTTATTCTATATATGTGAGTGATACTTGAATGAGGTTTAAAATAGCAGGTGAAAAAACATCACTCCCTGGTGTTGAACCCTGAACCCTATTTTAAAATGATGTGTTGAAAAAAACATCACTCCCTCATGTTTTAAAATAGCAGGTGAAAGTGATGTGTTGAAAAAACATCACTCCCTGGTTTAAAATATGCAGATAATGGTTATGTATCAGTAACTTCAACGTTAATACGAAGTACCTGATTTACTAATGAATTAGATGAAGGTCACGTGTGGGTGTTTGGATTATGTTGTAAAGTAGTTTTAAATTGAAAAATAAGCTATTGTAGAAGTACTAAACAACAAAATCGAAGAAGGAATAGAACAAAAAATGAAATTCACTCATGTTCTTGTGCCCACGGTGGCTGCTCACCACCGTGCTCACGATGGCTACCATCGTGGGCTGCCCATCGTGGGCTACCCATCGTGGCTGTCCATCGTGGGCTGCCCATCGTGGGTTGCCCACGATGGCCACCATCGTGGGTTTGCCCATCGTGGGCTTCCTACGATGGCTACAGTCGTGGGCAGCCATCGTGGGTTGCCAATAGTGGGCACCCATCGTGGGTTCGGCCATCGTGGGTATCCAGGAAGTCCCTTTTTCACCTGTTATTTTCAACATCATTCTCACATTTTAAACAAACAAGATCAAATATTTACAAAAATGACAAGCAAGTTCAAATATCATATAAAATAAGTTCAAATATTTACAAAAATGATATTTTAGTTATGTCTTTTCTCCCATAACGAACCCTCTACTCCTAACCAAAATATTCTAGTTCCAACAAAATACCTATACTTCTCAATGTATCTATCATCAATTGACACATTACGATGTGTCGATGTTAAATTGATGAGGCGATCAACATACATAAGAGAGTATGGGCCACAATTTGTCCCGTCAGTCTGGATGAATTGCTCCTCCTCACGCATCTTAATTAAGAGCGGAGGGTTTTTTAACCTTTGTCTGTGGGAATTTTGCTCCCAGTATCCTGATGCAAGCAACAGTCGAGGTAAGAGATCGGTCACACACTGTAATTGCTCCTCGCGCACGTTCGTTTCCCTGTGATGGATCATGGTCGAGCCATACAGCTCGACAGTCCAATCCTTCAGACAAATGCGTATGGTGACCCAATGATTCCACCCGACATTGCACACTATTATGACCTGTACACGACAAGGAATAATTTAACAATTTAACTACATTAAAAAAAAAATTATAGTAAACTACAAATATGAAATTATTTTAAAATATAATAACTTACATGGTTAGCTTGCCACCAAGCCGTTGCTAATTCACTTTCTGTGCCATCAACCATATGTATAAGAGCATGAGGTACGCGCCAATTAGTATGTAGTCTAAGCCCTGGAGAAATTTTCTTTCTCTCTCCTCGCGCATTAATAGGGAACAACTTATCCCACTCATTTCGCAAACCATTCTAGTAATACAACCAAAAATTACATAAATCAAAAAGAATATTAATATAATCAAGAAATCAAGATTTACATAAATCGAAGAGAAATACTTACATAGAAGCCAGTGCCGACTATAATGGTGGTTGCCTCACATACTCCATCAGCTGTCAACCTATCTAAATGTCTCACCTTGAATTTCATATAGTTTAGGTACAGCTCTATCTCCTGCAATGTTATTTAATTTTGTTAGTTATAATATACAAATAAGTTTGAATTATTGTAATTTAAGAAAGAATTGTACCTCTGCCCACATCATTTGTCGAGGATCCTCCAGACGATCAAAAACAGATTGCACCACAACATGGCCAAGCATCGGAATTGTGATCACAGCATCCTCTCCTGATTTTCTATGTCTTCTGTACATACGCTTCAACCTCTTCACGGCCTGCTGAGTCATGGCTTGGTAAGGCGTCTGCATGGCGGCAGACGGTCTCGTCTTACGACGACCTTGCACCTCCTCCCGCTCCGCCAATTCGTAATCTTGCTCAGCAGACTCCTCATCAGAGGATGACGACCACTAAATATTAACAGGTGAAACCTGCCGTCTGGACTGCTCGGGTGTGGTGTCCTCCACAGTAGGAAAAAACGACTGCTCATGCTGGTACTCAGGTTGGTAGGGAATCTGCTGCTTATGTGGGGTGAACTCGGCAGTAGGAAAATGGTGACTGCTGCTGCCGTCGCCTGGAAACACTGACTGCTGCTGCTAGATAGGAGGTCGAAACATCGGAGGATGCCACGTCGGAGGGTCGTACTGATGCAGCGGTCTATTGCTGTAGCCGAAGAACATCGGCGGCTGCTGCTGCTGGGCAGGCTGATACCCCTACGGCTGCTCAGGTGGCTCGCTTTGGTGGGGTATAAGATCAAAGGATTGCCCTAACAGGTGGTGCATCGTCTGCTCGGTATGCTCAGGGATGTGAGGAGAGTGGTGACTGTGCTATCCCTGTAGAGTTGCAGCTGCAGAGTGACGAGGCGGATCCGGAAACCTCCGGTGTGTGCTAGAAACCTCTGCAGAGTGACGGTGTGGCTCAAGGATCCTCCTGTGGCTCCCAACAGACGGCTGTGGATGGCTCCTAGACCGTCTGAGCCTCGGACCGAAATACTCCTTCACCTGAGCAAAGAGCTTCCGGAAAAAGGTAGCAAAGAAGCCCTTGTCAGACTCGTCCATCAAGACCGCCCTCAGCCGGCGATCGAAGTAGTCGTCTGTGTCGTCTTTCGCGTGGTCAGGACAAGGACGTCCGTGGACACAACACACTCTATCTTCGGGTCTCTCCTGATAGACCGGCTCTGCTGTATCTTCGTTTTGGAATTTTCTGTGCCGATGAGGTCGGTTTAATTATCTTCCCCACCACCTCCGCAGCCTTCGCCAATTTTCCCTTCTTTTTCACTTTTTTCTGGGAAACCTTTTCTATATTCTTCTCTGTTAATTTTCTTGGAGGTTCCCAGTGTACATGATACACTGAGTCAAGACTGAACCAATACAGCTCATCCATGTCTTCCGCAAGAATAGGCATCGTGTTATGTATGATAAGACCCTAAACAAGTTATGTAAAATTATTATTAGATCACAAATTAAACATGTAATATAAATGATAAAATATTATAAAAATAAAGGCAAGACACGTACCTTTCTCTCGAAGAAGTTGCTGAAATCTGCTTTAAGACATCTCGTAGTCCACATAAAACATCGAGGAATTCTTACGGTGGCTGATCGGGTTCCACAGGTCCGTCCCAACAGTGGAATACACTCGTAAGACCAAATTTGTAAAACCCAAATCGGTCCGTAAAAGTGATAAGTTCCAATATCGCATTGGTTGGGATTCTTGGTGGTATTGTTGATGTAGTAAGTTAATGTCTGATATGTGTAATCACCCCACGGAAATTGTTCCCAACTTTCTGGATCCTCAACTAATGCCCATGCCCATTCCTCCACATCCATATTATGGTCCCGACACAGGAGAAACTGGTAGTAAAGTAAGAGCTTAGTTACCTTCACATAGTCTTCGAGGTTGTCTCCCAACTCTAAATCTTTAAACCTATTATGCATTTCTATAACTTTAGTTTTGCGGCCTTTGAATACTCTATGAAAAAGACTGTCAGGCAGGAGAAGATGTCTCGCATTTGGATCAAAATTTGTTTTCCCAAAATTCAATCCAGTAATGCACACAAAGTCGCGTGCTGTGAAGCGGAGGGTTTTCCCGAAAATTTGGAACCACGTCTCATCCGCGGGGATCTCTCTACCACTCAACTGACGGGCCAACAAATGATGCAGGGCACTATTTGTACTTCCAAGCCTCTTATGTTTAATCAAACGGCCAACAATTCCCGCCGTAAATTCATCATACACTTCTTGATACCGTCGAGGATTGTGCGTGAAGTGCCGAAATACCTTCGGTATTTCTTTAAATAGGATCTCACGACAATATATATTTATTAATTTGTTATGATGACGCAATCCAGGTCTCATCCAATCACAACCGGACTGCAATATAAACACATAAAGTATAAGGATAGAAGTTCGATCACTCAAACAAACAAAATCACAAAACCCAAAGCCTATAAAACAGTCCCTGGACACCCATGATGGGGCTGCCCACGATGGGGAAACCCACGACGGGGCAACCCACTATGGGGCTGCCCACGACGGGGTGCCCACGATGGGGCTTCCCACGATGGGTGCCATCGTGGGTACATAAACACGCACCGTGGGCAGCCCGTTTTTCACTTAAAATCCCAATTTTTATCAATAAATCTTAGATATAACACTTCTAATGCTCATAAAATCAAGTACATTGTTCTCATATTCAATAAATCGAACATAAACACACACTTAGAAGCATATATTTTGCAAATCCAAAATTCAATTTCGTGTGGAATTTTAGCACTAACCGGTGGTTCGTTTACGACGAGTCGTACTTCCTCCTCGCCGGAGGTAGATGCCGACGCCCTTGACTCCCCATTGTGGTCGGAGTGTTCACTCATATTGTCGTCGTGTGTGTGTTTTTTTCCGCCGGCCATGTATGTGTGTCGTGGGTTGAGAGGGAGAGAGAGAGAGAAAGTGATGTGTGGTGGGGGAAGTGGGGGACCGCATAGATTTTAGGGTTTTTAAAAAAAAAAATTTGTCTTTTCTTATTTCTTTATTAAAAGTAAGGGTATTTTAGTCTTTTAAGTGATTTTGGTATAGAAAACTTATACTCTTATAAAAGAGTGTAACAAACTTCTACCTTTTATAAAAAGGTATTTAAAAAGAGTTTGCCCCAAATATAATGCCACCTTGTGATTTTCCAATATGATCTATTTTTCCATATTAGACTTAAATAAATCTAATTAAACTTAATTCTCTCCTATTTCTCTTCTCTCTTCTTCCAACCGGCCGATTAGATTCGTTCCATTCTTCTTGCATATCTTCCTTGAAAACAAAAAACCGGAATCAGCTTCCAAATCTTTTCCAAAAAATTGCAAAATATACAAGTTTCCATTTCAGTGTGTCGTTCAACTACTTTCTTTATAAAAATTTATTGGATTCGATTTGTTTATAAATTATGTTTTCTATTATTTTGAAGCGGACCTAGCCCGATTTAATTCAATTAGCATATAACCCGTCGAAAATCGACGGGAAATTATAAAAATTAATAAAATTATTAAATAGTATTAATATGTGATAGATTAAAATAAATATTATTTGTTAATTATTTTAGCGTTAAATAATTCGGTTATGCAATCTACTAAACTCGCTTATAATTTATATCCCTTGAACACATCTCAAATTCAATTAAAAAGTAATTTTACCACATGTTTACGTCTCAAACCCATATAGTTATATTTGTTAAAAACTATAACTAATATATTCTCATTACTTTCAATAATTGTTAAAGCTCTATTCTTCTACAAAACCGATGTGGGCAAAAATATATTTCTCTCTCAAAGGAAAATGACTCTTAAGCTGAATTTTTTAGCTTTTTATTAAGAGAAAGAGGCAAGAGAAGGAGCGGGTAGTGAGAGAGAGAGAGAGAAGAGATATATAGATAGCGAATAATACTATAGATGTTAAGATTGTCTATAAGATGAAAGTAACCCTAAATACCCCACATTATGATTTCAACACAAGATTAAGATAAAAAAAAATAAGTTAAACCACCGCTTCACAATCATCCCGCCTACCCCAACGGTTTCGACCTGGAACCGGCCTATTGACTACAATACTAATTTTAAATTATATAAATAATCATCTTTCAAATATGTTCACAAAAAAATTAATTATGACATTTGTTTTCTTTTTACCTGAAATTAATATTTAACTATATACATAACTATATTCCAAAAATATTCACACAATATTTAATAAATAAAAAATTAATTATAAATTATAGTATTATATAATAATTATCTTCTAAATATATTCATAGAAAAATAAATGATAACATTCGTTTTCTTTTTTACCAGCTTCGAGAATAACTTTTTTAACTGAGAATAGAACTTCAAGAATTGTTTCACTATGTACTTAGTAGTTTTTCCTTTTTACAAAACATTATGTGGAACGATTGTGATTTATAAAATTATTTAGTCAATAATATAAGATAAAAGTTGACCATGAATATCCTTAATTTTATGAGTTCAAATTATATATATTAAAAAAAAAGTTGTCCCGCAAGTACTGAATTGGCCCATCTACGCGCACGATTCTTGATTCTTGGTCGGAATTGACTCGTTCATAAATCGTTATTAATTTTTCTGCCAATTTTCCTACATATTCTAGGTTTTCCAATGGAGACGATTAATAAAACAATTTGAGATGATGTGTTTATAATTATTCAAACTTGTTTGAAATTTATATATTTGTACTTGTTTAAAATCCGATTAAAAAATTAGTCATTTGTGTTCCTTTCTGAAAAAAATCCGTATATTAGTCTACCGCCACAATTCTGCATCGGATTTGGCCCGTTGACCATGACTGTGATTTATAAGTGCGTAATTTATAAAATTTATTTAGAATTTATATAGATCCAAAAATTTAATAAAAATAATGATTATGCTATTCGTTAATCGTCCTTAATCGTATAGTAATATTCCTTAATTAAAATTATAAATTATGCAAAGTTGGAAACTCAACTACAAATAACGTAAAAATTATTTTATGGATGACGATTATAGATTTTAAAAAATACATGGGAAAAAAAGCAAAAAATGAAAAAATTTTCGAGTGTCGGTTGGGAATTGGCTCGTCTACCGCCACGGTTCCAGGTCAAAATTGACCCGTTGACCACGATTTTGATTTATAAATGCACAATTTATGACGATTCTAGATTTTAGAAAATACATGAAAAAAATGAATAAAATGAAAAGTTTAAAATTAATAAGAATAAATAATGAAAATGTGTCACGTGGGATCCCGAGTTGAGGTACCCGTCAGTTGGGAATTGGCATGTCTACGTAATTAATTGACAAATTAGAAATTACTTATAGTTGGCGCATTTTAATTGTTTAATAAACAACATTCTATATATTTAAACATTTTTATCGTGGAAAATAACTTTTCTACATTGTAAGCAATTAGTATATGTATAAAACTGATTACTATATTAGTTGAAATATGCCCGTTTATATCGAACTACATGTGTTATCTATATGGTTTAACTTCAATTAATTTATTATATTTAGTGTAGAATATTTCCACCGACTCTGAGATGGAAGCTAACTCCGAAGTTGAGATGACTCCACAATAGATTAAAGCTAAATTAACCATAAAAAATGATAGATATTTCTGAGATGGAAGAAGTTGAGATGGCTCCACTGCCAACTGAGGCTGAGGTGGAGATAGTTCCACCATCGGTTGGGATCACGATCGATGTCGAGCCTGTGTCTGATCATGATTTGATGGTTATGATTGTATTGCTTAGCTGTCAAGAATGTGTTAGTTTTGTGAGTGTGAGTTAGTTAGAGGGGAGTGAGTATAAATACTATCTTTGAGCTAAGAGCTTGTATCTTATATCTTTGATATGAACTTTGAGAAATAAACATGAGTTCTATTCATCTCTTTTACGTTTCCACATCTGAGATTCAACATGGTATCAGAGCCATGATGATCTAAGATGACAAAAACAAATCAGCGAATACCTTGGACTGTGCTACTCGAAGACGAAACTGGAGAGACATCTCAACAAGAAGAAGACATGGAGAATGAAATGGAAGGTGATTCAGCTCGAGATCGAGTTGCGAAGCAGACTTCTAATGGAAAGCGAAAAGTGAATGGAGATTCACAGAGACAACGAGTGGATCAGGAAGAATTGTGAATGGATTCTCACCAGATTGAGGAGATTTTGCAGCTCAATACCTCGGATCATCCAGGTATGCAACTGGTGCTTAATCCTCTAACTGGAAATAACTTCATGCACTGGTGTAGATCGATTAGACGAGCGCTTGCAGCGCGTAGCAAACTGGAAATTCTGGAAGGAACTCTTAATGAACCACCTATGATCTCTGCATACTATAAGAAATGGATTAAAGCTGATAATATGGTGTTTTGTTGGATTCTAAATTCGATCTCTAAGGATTTAGTTAATGCTTTTGTTAATATAGAAAGCACTAAGATGTTGTGGTTAGCATTAAATCAGAGATTCGGAATGAACAATGGTCCAAAAATCTATAGATTGCAGAGAGAAATTGGAAGGTATAACCAAGGAAATCAGACTGTTATGGTATATTTCAATAATCTGACTGCACTTTGAGATGAGATTGATGCTTTGTTGCCTCCTATAGAGTGTTATTGTGGAGGTGTTGTAGATCTGAACAAGAGAGAGCAGGAACTGAGGCTCATGCAATTTCTGTCTGGTTTGAGTGATGTGTATGAGAATGCTAGAGAGCATATTTTATTACAAGATCCTTTGCCATCAATTGATCGAGCTTACTCTATGATACTGCAAATGGAGGATCAAAGACTAGTCAGTGAGACACATGTTGCTCAGATAAGTCATTCAGCTATGAATTTGAACAAGCCTCAAGGAAAGAGATCAGTTGGGACCAACTATGGGAAGCAGTACAATTTCAAAGGGAAGAAAAGCAAGGAGGAGAGACAGAAATTGCGATGTGCACACTGTGAAGAGACAGGACATGAGGAGCATGATTGTTTTAAGCTCCATGGATATCCGGATTGGTATAAGAAGCTTAAGGAGAATAAAGGAAAGTACAAGGCTAATTTTGTAGAAAGTTCATCAAATTCAACTGGAAGTCAGAATTTGTTTGGGAATGGAGATGTCTCTGCCAATGTGAGTAAGATGATTCAGTGTGAACTGGCTAAGTGCATGGAACAGATGATAAAAGGAGGAGCAAGTCAGCAACAAAAGGGAGAGGTGAACATGATCTTGAATAGAGGAAATGATGAGCTGCTGAAGAAAGGACATTATGCCTTTGGAATAAGTGAGTACATTCTGAATAGTAGATCATCAAACTCTTCAGAATGGGTGCTGGATACAGGTGCTAGTACACATGTGTGTGGTAATCCAGAATTGTTAATGAAGATACATGCTATGTCATATCCAACAGGAGTTTATATGCCAGATGGATCTTGTCAGCAAGTGAATGAACAAGAAGATGCCAAATTGGTTGGAAATGTAATCCTGCAGAATGTCTTCTTTGTGCCTTCATTCACACATAATCTTGTCTCAGTAACTAAGTTGACAAGGGATTCGGGAGTTAAATGCATGTTCTATGATACTCATTGTGTCATTCAAAATGGTAATAATGACCATGTGTTGGGGATAGGAAAGGTGAGGGATGGGTTGTACATATTTGATCCCCTGCAGAAAACTAATCATCTTACTGGGGCTGTAACTGATGATCAAATGCTCATGGAGTGGCATAATATTCTTGGACATCCCTCTGTCAAAGAAATGCAACACGTACCACACTTAAAAGGACAGATCACACAAGCTGGTGAGACCCTTCTCAAGAATTGTGAGGTATGTATTCGTTCTAAACAGACCAGAAATCCATTTCCAACTCTTAATAGGAGAAGTCATCTTTTATTTGAGCTGATACATGTAGATGTGTGGGGTCCATACTTTGTTCCTAATATCAATAATTGTAGATTTGTGTTGACTGTTGTGGAAGATTTTAGCCGCATGATTTGGACTTTTCTCTTGCATTCAAAGAGTCAAGTCAGTGATATTTTGAGATCATATGTTGTGATGGTTAGAACACAATTTGGTCTGTCAGTAAAAGGGATAAGATCAGACAATGGGACAGAGTTTCTTAATCAAAAGATGACCTCTCTCTGTGAGGAACATGGTATCATTCATCAGACAAGTTGTACTTATTCCCCTCAGCAAAATGGTATAGTTGAGAGGAGACACAGAAATTTGCTAGAGGTTGCTCGAGCTTTGATGTTTAGTAGTAAGCTTCCTATTAAATTCTGGCCTCAATCCATTCTCACAGCCACATGGCTCATTAATAGAGTTCCTAGTAGAGTATTGGACTGGGAAACTCCTTACTCTATATGCTTTGGGAAATCAGTTGAGTTAGATCAGCTGCAACCATTTCGATGCTTAGCTTATGCAGTTGATTTACAACCTCATAGAGACAAGTTTGATAGCAGGAGTGTTAAATGTGTTTTTCTGGGATATGCCATGAATAAGAAGGGTTATGTCTTGTATGATCTGGATCATAATCAGTTATTAGTATCCAGAGATGTGAAATTTGTTAAAACTACATTCCCTTATGCAGATAATAGCATTTCTCAGCAATCTCCAGAGCTACACACTGAGATTTTCTCATCTCCCTTTACATATGTATTTGATACAGCAACAGATTCTTTAATTCCCACTTTCATTCCTACACAGGATTCTTCTCACGAATCAGCAGAGATGACAAGTTCTATTGGGGAACCTGATATTCAACTTAATTCAGAAGATGCCAACTTCATTCCTGAGGATCAGATATCTCATGACATCTTTCCTGATATATCTTCATCTCAGGTTGTAGTTCCTGCACCTGCTACTGAGGTTGTGCCAGCTGGGGTAAGGAGAACAGATAGAGTTTGAAATCCACCTTCTTGGATGAAGGATTATGTGGGCAACATCACTGTTTCATTGCCTAATTACTCTACATGTGGACTTACTCCACCTACTTTTCCTTATCAGGTTTCTCCTGTTTTTACCTCATCATACGAGGCTTTTCTGGTTAATCTGGATGGAATAAGAGAGCCTGCATCATTTCAAGAGGCTAACCAATCAGCTGAATGGAGAGGAGCCATGGAGCAAGAATTAACTGCCTTGGAAGCCAACAATACTTGGGAGTTGTGTCCTTTACCTGCTGACAAACGTGTTATTGGCTGCAAGTGGGTCTACAAGGTTAAACTGAGAGCTGATGGTACAGTTGAAAGATGTAAAGCTCGGTTAGTTGCAAAAGTTTACAACCAAGAATATGGGACTGATTATACAGAGGTGTTTTCTCCTGTTGCTAAACTAGTGACAGTCAGATTTCTTATTGCTTTGGCTACAGGTAATGGTTGGTGTTTACATCAGATTGATGTTAATAATGCCTTCTTACATGGCTTTCTTGCTGATGAAATTTACATGACCCCACCTCAAGGCTATCTTAAAGCAAAACAAGGAGAAGTTTGCAAGTTAGTCAAGAGCTTGTATGGTCTTAAACAGGCTTCTCGTGAGTGGAATAATGAGTTTTGCAGGAAGCTTTTCAGTTATGGTTTCACTCAATCAGCTCATGATTATTGCCTTTTCTTTAAAGATCAGGGTGCTTCTTTTATCTGCCTACTTGTGTATGTTGATGATGTGTTAATTGCTAGTCCTGATGAGGTTCTAATTAGTGATCTTAAGAGCTATTTACATGATGCTTTTACCATCAAAGATCTTGGGCATGAACATTATTTCTTGGGGATGGAAATTGCTAGAGGAGAGAGTGGAACTTATTTGAATCAAAGAAAGTATATTTTGGATTTGATTGATGGTGCTGGTTTATTGGGGTGTACTTCTGTTGCTACACCTTTTCCACCAAGCTTGAATCTTTCTACACAAAGCCATGATTATATGAGTTCTCCAGAATCATACAGGAAATTAGTTGGGAAGATGTTGTATTTGAACCTTACACGGCCTGACATTTCTTATGCAGTGCAACAACTCAGCCAGTTTGTTGCCAAGTCGTGTAAACACCATTGGGATGCTGCACTTTATGTCTTGAGATATCTCAAAGGTTGTCCCTCTTTGGGGTTGTTTTATTCTCAAGATAATGACTACTCTGTCACAGCTTACAGTGATGCTGACTGGGGGACTTGCCACCTTACACGTCGGTCTTTAACAGGTTATTGCTTATATTTGGGTCGCTCATTGATCTCTTGGAGGTGCAAGAAACAGGTCACGGTGGCTCTTTCATCCGCAGAGGCTGAATATCGTGCTTTAAGCACCACTGCTAAGGAGATGGTTTAGATTTCCTATCTTCTTCCAGATTTTGGAGTTTCTTCTTCTACTCCATTTCCTTTATATTGCGATAACCAAGCTGCATTACACATTACCAAAAATCAGGTCTTCCATGAGAGAACGAAGCATATCGAGATGGACTGCCACTTTGTTCGTGCCAAGTATCAAGATGGATTGATCCTTCCCTTTTTTGTGCCGTCTGCTGCCCAGCTTGGTGATTTTTTCACCAAGGCCCTGCCTGGACCTCGCTTCCGTAGCCTTGTGTCCAAGATGGGCTTGCTTGATCTTCATCACGCTCATCTTGCGGGGGGCAAAAGGGAATGGAACAGTAAAGGTGTGCATGCTTGCATGCACACGTGATCCGAGTGCTAGCTCACAATCCAAGTGACATGATGTCAGATGATCTACACCCTACGATGATTAATGATTTGATGGTTATGATTGTATTGCTTAGTTGTTAAGAGTGTGTTAGTTTTGTGAGTGTGAGTTAGTTAGAGAGGAGTGAGTATAAATACTATCTTTGAGCTAAGAGCTTGTATCTTGTATCTTTGATATGAACTTTGAGAAATAAACATGAGTTCTATTATTCTCTTTTACGTTTCCACATCTGAGATTCAACAGATATGCATGGACAACGTACTTAATTGATGATAGTTCGACTCTCATATGGAAGCTAACTCCGAGACCGAGATGGCTCTACTACCAATCGAGTCTAAAGTCGAGATATTTCCATCATCATTTCGATCATGATGGAGTCCGCGTCCGGGATGGAGACCATCCCATTTTGCACTATAGAGATTCCTCCTGGAGGTAATTTGATTCAGATAGGCATGCATAAACAACTTATTGCAACATTTGACTTATCACAATGGTTATTTTAAGTGTCGCCCATGCCAGTGTTGCAAAAAGTTAAATTAGATATAGCGACACTGAAGTGTGTCTTGTATATTTTGAAATTCATGAATTTAATCGGGTTAGGTCTGCCTTCAAAACAATACGAAACACAATATATTATACTCCCCCCGTCCCACCGAATACAATCTGTTTTCCATTTTAGGACGTCCCACTATACTTGGCCTATTTCCTTTAAAGAAAACAATTAGTGTATATTTAACATTATAAAATATTGCATTCACACTACATGTGGTCCACCATCCCATCTAAACCCTACTAACCTACTCCCACTTCACACTATCCACCATCACATCTATAACTTTATTAGCATTATAAGGCTCTCTACAGCGGCGCGCGCGCGAGCGCGCTCGCACCCCTAGCGAGCGTGCTCGCACCGCGCACGCACCACTGCCGAGTGCCGAGCTCGCGAGCGCATGCTCGCTCTGCCAATCGCCACTTAACGCGCTCACTGGCAGTCTCCTTTACACGTGGCGATCACATAACGATCGCCAGGCGACCGTTGGCGATCGCAGCGGTTACATTTTTAATTTTTTTAATTCTATATTTGACCCTATAAATACCCCTTTCCACTTCCTTAAACATCACACCTCTCTCATTCTCCTCTCTTTCAAATTTTCTCTTTCGGCGATCTCCAGCGATCATCCGACAATGCCTCCTCATCCCTACACCGATGGCGAAACCCTAGAATTGGCACGGACGTAATTGTACGTCCGCAATGGCGGCGTCGGCAACGCCGCCATGTGTATAGCAAAGAAATTATAAAAAATACAAAATAGCAAATATACTCTTTTATGACTAAATATCAACATATAATTCATGTACATGAAATTTTTCTACCATCGTGTGCAAAAATGAGTCCACGTGGGTGGCCATCGTGGGTATAAAAATTCGTTGAAAAAAATTATATTTTACGTGGTGAATATAGTTGCATACCTTTTTTATACCCCATAAACACGAAAGCCTTCCGTTTGAGCTTTATCTCCTTATTTTTAACTATCGTGAATTTTCGTTTTTTTTTTTCTTGGAGACCCACTTCTCTCTTCTCTCATCTTGGTGTCGTGAATTTTCTTGTGTATAGGATAGAGAATTGAGATGTATAGAGAATTGTTAGTAGTTGTTGACGAAAATTAATGAGAGCAAACAACCTCTCTTACAAATCATAAATGAGTATAGTTCTAAATTTAATGTGTTCAAGGTGGTGAGAATTTCTGTTTTTTTTTTTTTTTTTTCGTTTAGGATGTTGGGTTCAAGGAAGAAGAAAGGAAAAAAAAGAGAAAAAAGAAATACAAGTGTGCCGAAAAAGATAAAAAAAAGTTAAAAATTAAAGTCAACATCTCAATACTTTTAGTTAGGGGTAATTTAGTCTTTTAACAGATTTTGGTATAGAAAACTTATACTCTTATGAATGAGTGTAAAAAACTTCTATGTTTTATAAAAAAGTATTTTAAAAGACATTCTCACACACACACACACACACACACACACACATATATATATATATATAGGGTAGTGATATTTGGCCACACTGTGGCTGACCACACAAGTTAAAAATAGTAATATAAGTTTTGAAAATGGAAATACACCCCAATTAGGAAACATAAACCCTAGGGGGAAAATGTGATTATTTCCATTTTTAGAGTCAACTTTCCTTTTCTGACGCGTGTGGCTGGCCACCGTGTGGCCGACCATCATTACCCATATATATATAACGTGTTGTCTAAAAAATATTAGGATTATTATCAGGAAATACAAAATCCATCCAAGTTAACGATTATTATTACGGAAATAATACAAAATTAAACCAAATTTATAATTTTTACGAATTTCAACTGCAACATTTTAAACTTTAACGCAAAAATTACAAATACGAATAAAGACTATGTAGACAAGTAACTTAATATATAATGAATTTTCAGAGACGAGTAATTTTTTTTTTTCGATACACGAATATTGATAACCTTAACGACTTAAGACAGGTATAAATAGATAATTGTAACATGAGAAAGTGAACAATTTAACAAGTGAAGATGAGATTCCAGAAGTAGGACAGTAGAAAAATATAGCAAAGAAATATAAATCGTTACCATTTAAAAAATCCTTAAAACTGCAAAAAGAATTTCCCATGAAGGGATAACTGAGAAGCACCAAGGAAAGAGACATCTCTGACTCGAAAAAAGCTACGAATATTTTGAGGACCTATAACTCAAGATGAGAGCTCAACATCTAGTCCTAATCTCCCTTTCATGCCTAAGCCACCTAGACTCTCCTCTCATTACTCCTCCAACTACCTAAATTACCGTCGTCTACAGCTACCCCCAACCCCGATTACATTACTGTACAAAGAACCAACGAACAAAGATATCGAACAAAAACTGCCAAAGAGTACAATCTGATTGATGAAATGAAATACGAGATATAAGACATACAACGCGCCATGGATTTCTGCTCTTGCTACGGATTTGGGCCATTCTCTTGCTCGGCCTTGTGCTCTGTGGCCGTCGTCGGGGTAGTCGTTGTTGCTCCACCAACGACCTTGGTTCTCATCTCAACGACCTTCTTGTGGGAATTTGAGTGCAGAGATGGGACGAAGGTAGGGCTAGCCGCCGGCCGGTACTCGGGGAACAGCCGACCAGACTTGTAGCGGACGCCACACGCATTGCATAGCGATTTTGGCCCCATTGGACCGGCCCTCCATTGAGGAGTCTTCGTTATCTCGCAATGCATGCATTTTCGGATGGCTTGTTGCGGTGTAGGGTTGTCGTGAGTCTCTTCTTGATTTGCCGGTAGGGTTATCTTGCTCTTCTTTTTCTTCTTGTGCTCGGCTCCGGCCAGTTTAGAGACCTTCTTAGGAGGCGACTCCGCGAAATTCTCGGACTCGGTCGACAATCCGGTCGGGATGAACTTCGGAGGTGCCTCTATGAAGGAGGGAGAAGGGGAAATGAGTTGAATGGCTGCTCTAGGGTTGAACGTTGCTGGGCGAGGACGCTTGCTCCGAGCACGTTGCGCACCACGATGGCTCGGACTGAGCGGCATAGTCTTTCCGCCCGAGCAGGAACTACTGCTACTGCTGCTGCTCTCCAAAAC
The DNA here is from genome assembly GCA_029490685.1 of Schizonepeta tenuifolia. Classification (NCBI taxonomy): domain Eukaryota; kingdom Viridiplantae; phylum Streptophyta; class Magnoliopsida; order Lamiales; family Lamiaceae; genus Schizonepeta; species Schizonepeta tenuifolia. The sequence goes on along the minus strand of CM055960.1, from coordinate 54,024,164 downwards.
TGAGACGGGACTCGAGGTTTGGAATTGGTTGTGAGATGGCTCCTTGTTGATGCACGAGCTCTCCTTTCCGATGGTCATCCCTCCACCGGAGAACGAATCCTCCACAAAAGTCGAGAGCCATTCCAGTTGCACGATATCCTCGTACTGATAACAACATAACAAAACAGCATTGATATCAGAAGAGAGCTTACACAAATCATACACTACACACTATAATCACAGCAGGATCAGCAGAATCAGCCATTAAACCAGTAAAGATCATAATATCCTAAAGCTCGACTTCATACTCAAATTTTCAGAAAAGAGTAATGCAAATCAGGAGAACTACCAAAACCCATCAAGAAAACAACTAAAAATTAGGTTGTGATCGAGTTCATTGTGATCGTTACCTATGATCAGCTACGACAGAGCAAAGACAGAAGAAGACAACCATGCCTTGTCTCTACCTAACATCATATGAGACAAACTTCTACTAAATTCCCAACCCATTTCTTGGATTGAGTGGACCACCTAACCAAGGAAGCAATTTATAGTTGCAAAATTCTGAAGTACCAAAAAATGTTCGTCCCCACCGCACACGAACTCATGATCAAAGAAGTTAATTTTCAAAACGCTTTCAAAGGGTCAAGATAAGGAAAAATACAGCACCACAAAATATGACCTTAATGCCCTTAATTAATGCTTAAAGATGCATTCAACAACCATTCATTATCGCAAACAAGCAATGTCATCAAACCATAACAAACACGGCCTAACACATTGTTAACACTAACAGTAATCTTAATAGACAAAACAAACATAATGATCAAAGTAAAACAAACATTTGCCTTATCAAATTAGATGCAACTTTGAGCCTGATGTCACACCAAACTCCTAACAATCTACCATGATAGTCGATATCTATAAGATTGTATTAACATTTATTATGCAGTTAGGCCCATTACATGTGATCAAGCAAACTCCAACTACCAACAAACATCAAGTACAGATAATAAGGATAATCAAAGTTGAAAATTAGTCAAATATGCTATCGGAGTAAAAGCTATTAACCAAAACTGCTGAAACTCACCGGAACAGAGAGCTCAGCAGAGAGGTCAGAGGCGCTGCCTCCGTTGGTGAAAAAAAAGTCGGATTCTGGCAATGCATCACTCCACATGCTCGGAAAATCCGTAGGATCACCGGAACTAACAAAATCTCCACCACATTCATTGTCAGGGGGAAACTCAATCAAGTCATCGATTTGGTCAAAGAAGTTTCCACAATCAATCTCATCCACCAAATTTGGACCCATTTTTCTTTTTTCCTGAAATAAAAAGAAAAAAGAAAAAGAATTTAAAGCTTGAAATACAGACAAACATTTTTTCCCAACCTACAAAAGGAAAACAAGAAACAATGTGGAAATATTGAAGTATGATTGATGCTAACATGCGCATGAGGTGGAAGGTAAGGGTCATTAGAATGACATAGCGTTGCTATTGTTCTTGCCAGCTCAAGCGCATTTTAGCAGAATATTCTTTATTCTTTTTTTGCCAATAACTTAACATGATATATTTGCAGAGATTCTGAAAATCTTGTGAAAATCTCATATTTTCTAAAAGAAAAGAAAAAAGGATTCTGAAAATGCAGAAATTTTGAAAATAAATGTGAACGGAGGGGCGCATGTTAGACTGCACCGACACTGAAAATCAATAGTTTTTCAAGATTAAAGAAGCTCAAAATAAAACAAACCTTGATACTTTGAATGTTTCTTGGGAAATTCAGTCTCTTCTGTAAGTAATATCCTGCAGATAATGGAGTGAAAATTCTGAGTTGAACTGTAAATTTGAAAACCAGAAATGCTGAAATTGTAGAATCATATACATGGGCTTTATTTAAAATACAAAGGGAAAAAGTGGCAAAAACTTCATATTTGTGGCTTAAAACAGAAACAAAAATTATGACACTTTTTGGGTAATTTGAGAAATGGTGAACGTGAAGACTCAACCTTTTCCATTTTATACTCTGCAAACTGGGAAAAGATCTTCATAGCAAGAAACAGAATTTCAGAATATATTTTTTTAACTAAAGAACGGAAAATTCACACTTTACCATCATGAAAAGTATTTTCCTCATTTGAACCACAAACAAAAACAGAAAAATAAAGCCCAAGCATCATGCAATTCCAAGATTCAAACCGAGAGAACAATCAAGATTTCCTGCTGCGCGCGCGCGCACACACAGAGCATGGAAAATGCAGCCATTTTAACACCGACAAAATTTCCCGCCTAAAAAGAAACCATCTTTATTCTCAAAAATGAATAGCAATGGCAATTGAAACAGAAATTCAGGAAAATTTATACGAAAGAACGGAAAATATCAATACTTTACCATCACTACAAAGTTCATCTCCTCATATAAAAAACACAAACAAAGAAATAAAGCCCAAGAATCATGCAATTTCAAGATTCACACTGAGGGAAAAATCAAAATTTTCAGCTCGAACGAGAGAGAAAGCATGGAAGCAAATCAACCCCCCACAAAATTTCCCGCCTAAAAAACTAATCTTTATCCACAACAATGAAAAGAAACAAAAAGAAATGAAAGAGAATTGGCAGAATTTCTCTACCTGTGGGCACAACTCCCAACGCAGACAAAAAGGGACCCTCTCCGAAACAGAGATGTGAGAGAAAGAAAACACTGAGCTGAGCACAAAAAAACCGGAACCCTTCAAGAAAAAACAAGACAAATTCTGTTCGAACACCCTCTACTTCTACAAACTATGTATGTATTTTTGTATCTATCACTCTATATGTGTATGTGTATGAAGGTTCTTTTTTTGCGGTGCCTCTCACAGTCTCACTCTATGAGGAGAGAGAGAGGTAGAGAGAGGGGGTTGGAACCAGAAATGGGAGTGGTGTGAGTGATTTATGAGGAGGAAGAGAGAGAAAGAGAGAGATAAAAAGAAAAGAAATATGGTAGGTGAAGTTCTTGCTTCATCGCAAGCTGTCTTTGGCAAACACCTTTCATTGTCTTGATGTTTAAGTCTTCTTCAATACCACCATTACCCCACCACCCCCTTCCCTTGGGTCCCACACTAAGTCTCCCACCCCACCGCTTCCTCTTTAAATTCTGTAGATTTCTTTCTTTTTCTTATTTTTCCACAGCGGTGACAACGCGCATATAATACACTGCAAATGAAATACGCGCATATAATATTATGAATACGCGTATGTATGTATGTATGTATGTATGTTTGCATAGTTGGATTTTCTTGTAAAAATTATTTTGCATTGCATATATTCTATTTTAAGAGTGTAAGAAAATGGAGTAACTGATATTATTACATTCAATACGCATATAGTATGTATAAATAAAATATATTCGTGGTTATCCCTATTTATGTGTTTATTATCTGTCCGATTAGTTATCAAGCTCGACTCCGTTTGGTTTAAGAAATTCAAAACCGCGATTATACATCTCGATTTTCAAGATTTTCAATTCGATTTGCAGAAAGCATTTATTTTGATTAGATTGTTCGACAGTTGCATGAAATTTTATTTTTTGGGAAATTTTTATTGGATTAATTTGCTTGGGGTTTAATTAGGATTTGTAATGATTATGTACAATCTTTTGAGTATATATTATTTTGATAATGTATCTTGATCCTAGTAAATATTGTATCCGATTTGGAAATAATTTGTTGATAGTTACGATTTGTTGAGTCATGAGAGTTAAATTTAGCAGGAATTCGAAAAACAGTAGTAATTGTTTTGCAACTTAAATTTGTTTGCAGAATTAGATAATTTAGAAGTGAATCGACAAAAATAAACTACTGTTATAAAAATATTTGGTCTTTGAAAGATGTTGGTAGTGGTAATAAACTAGTAATAAAGTTATAAAAAAACAACTACGGATAAATTATTAGTTTTGATAATCTCCGAATGTACTCATCAATTAGTTTTTTATATTTGTAAATTGTACACTCAGGATCTTTTATTTATTGAAAAATAATAATTAATACAAAAAAGTATTTAAGTAAAATTTCAGCATATTTTTTATCGAGAAATACTAAGTACATAAATGTTTGATCCATTGTATAATTGTAACGTTCAAACCTTGATAAATTCTTACATAGATTTTTTTGATTCACACCGCATTGTTCTCAAGAAATCGACATGTATACCATTCATGTCGAAGATGCATTAAAATGTATTTTTGCGTTTAATAAACATGTACAACAATATTGAAACGTTTATGTGTATATTTGCCATTTTTGCCCAATTTTTATGTGTATAATATATTGGTTTGTATTATTAGTTAATCAGAATGAGATACATATAAATGGTATATAATCACATAAACAGAATAACTCCAGTATAAATATTTATTTATTTATTTGTTTGTTTTCAATGTTATATCAATCTTTTGTTCTAACTTTATCCACATATAAAATGGGATCTTGAAATAACTTCATGATAAATTAGTTACTATGATGTCAAAGATATCTTCAACATGGCAAGAAATAGTTATTTGTTAGATGTTTTTCACACTTATCGAACCGTTATAATGGATCAGCACATGCTCTCACTCAATTTGATGACCATTATTTAAGTTCTACTACGTGTACTTATTCAATCACCGCTTGACTGAGGGAAATTGTAAGATCAGACTAGCTACTCGATTAGGATACAATTTCTATTTAAGAATTATACATTAAAAAAAAGCACGTATATAAAGTATGCATATTCCAATACGTACTTATTACGGAGTACAACTTTACATCCACTCCTATAAATTATACTAGTATATCAGACTATCAGTAATAAGTGATGTATATTCGTTTTGTTCCTTTTAACTTTTTTATCGTAATACAGAAAAACCTATAAAATAGTACAAATTGATTTAATTTTATCATTCCCTAATTGACGAAACATTAATTAAGTGCATTCAATGATGTTTATTAAGTTATATAACCCTTCATCATCTGTGCATATTTATTTGCATGCATGCACGTGAATTTGGTATACGATAAATTTACTGTTACTTCGCAACAATATTTATTTTTTCCGTGCTACTGTGACATATTTCCGAATATGAATTAGACAAAATTATTAGAAATTTAATTTAAACACTAATTATCTGTAACATGAAGTTGGGCTCATGCATGGTTATGAACATTTTATTTTGTAGTATTTTGTTGAGCTTAAAATCTGGAGTATTAAATGTGAACAAATACCTTTCAAAAAAAAATGTGAACAAATAATTACTTAAATTTTAGGCTTTTAAACCTCTTTCTTGGTAGTAGGTATTAACAACCAGAAGGGCATTAGTTGAAACTGAGCATACACCTTAACAAATAACAAAGAAATCTAAGCTATAAAATTGACTTCACATCTATAAAGAAGCTTAAACATACGTGTTAAATTAAATGGAATTAAATAAAGTTGCATATACGTATAACATGTAGGTTTTTGTCATTTGTGTTATTAAAAATCCGTTGCGAAGTGCACATAATTCATGGTTATGTAAGTTTTACATATATAATTTCGTTATATGTAGTAATATTTGTTTTTAGGAAATCCTTATATGTAATACTCAATTACAATATAATATAAGAAGGCGCCGACACTTGATCGTAAGCTTAATTACTTCTTTTAATTCTAAATTTATTTTGATTAATTGTTCGATTACATATTTTAAGCTCGATCGATTGATAATTTGATCACCTCATTGAAATGATATTCCAAGTCATATACATATCTCAAATCACCAGACAACGCTATATATTTTCGATCATTTTCAAATAATTAAGTGGGGTTTACTGTACAACATGCTTAAGCATGTCCTCAACATAAGAATCGACAATAATATTCACGATTTTATTTAAACCTGTCTTTTTACTTATTTATATTTCAAGCTAGCTAGATTAAATGATAGTAGAATTTTAAAAGAGAGTCGCGGATACTTTTGGTATTTAGTAACCGTCAGTAATCCGTCATCGGTCAATTACGACGAAAACAACCCGATAAACGGTGCCGACAGATATTCCGTCAGTAATCTATCATTAAATTTACAGACGGAAAATTTCCATAAGTAATTTGATTACTGTCGCCCGTTTTTGCGACAATAGTTTCCGTCAGTAAATTCCGTCATTAATGCGCTTTACTTACGTAATTTGGGGATTTACTAACGGATGTCACTAATTTGCTATTTTTTTGTAGAGTAAAGTTCTCCCAATAATGATCTGCCCAAAAAAAACATAATGTACACTATACTATTCATAAGTTTGTACATTTACAATTATTAAGGTGAAAGAAAAATGAATTTTGTTCCTAAAAATTATTTTGATCCCAATTATATAATTGATTTGGACCCTACAGATATCATGTATTTCGTCATAATCATAATAATTCATATATATACAACACGACGATTTTAGATACAATTCTTTTTGTAGATAAATATATTAACAAACCAAAATAAATGTACAGTATCTTGCTAAATGTAACAAATTGCAAAACAAATTTAATTAGTACTCCCTCCCTATCTTTTCAATACCCATTTAATTGTGTACGCATGTTGAGAAATTGAGTTGTTTATAATAAAATTAAAATAATAAAATAATTTTTTAAAGTATTTTTGTTACATCAAATAAGAGAGATAATGAAGTTAGTAGTTTTTTAATAATATATATAATAATTTATGAGTTATAATAAAATATTTATTATATGGTACATTTTTATTTTAAAATATAAATTTAATGAAATGATATATCCAAATAAAATAAAATAATTTTAATGAAAAAAAAATAAGGGAGAGTAGTTTTTGTACGAAGTAAGATGACAAATTTGCCCTTAGGCGTATAAAAATTACGATATGAAAGTGTTGCGTCGAACCCGGGGGAAGCACATTTGCGGCGGAGTGTGGGGGGCCCGCAAACACGTTACGGGTCGTATCAGATCCGTCCGATGTTACACGTGGCCGAAAGGGAGCGGTCACCGTGTCATATGTTGAGCCCACGCGGCGGAATCCGCTGGCTGTTGCCAGCTTGGCAGTGGAAGTGAGAGCAGACAGGCCTCACGTGACCCCCCTATCTAGGGATCCGAGCCTAACATATTCTCTTATTATTTTAATCAAAATTTTATACTACTGCACACTTTTCTCTTTTCTCTCCGTCTCGCTCAATTTCTCTCGTTTGAAATGAATACAGCTATTAAGTAAAAAAGAATTAAATATAAAGAATGTGATTAGTATAAATAAAGTAATATAAAGTATTTTTAATTAATAAAATGATATAAAATAGTTTTAAAGTGATATAAAATAAATAAAATAATTTCTTAATTATTTCCGAAAAGTGAGACAAGTAGAATGAGACACTCAAAATAGAAAGTGAGATAAATAGAACGGGCTAGAAGGAGTAAGGTTTTGTAGATTAAGCCCTGAAATTATTTGTCGTTGAACTTTTACAATTCTTAATAAGAAGCGATAAATCCTGGAATTTATTTAAAATGAATTGGGGACTATATTTTATACCTTATTTATTCTTATTTAGAAATTTTAAAAAAAATATGTTCAAACTTCTCATGAGTAATATTTTGAATTTTCTTGCAAAGTTATCACAAAATTATTATATTCGGAACAAACGAGTAATCGACTGATACTGCTCTCGTTTTTATTCAAATTTAGCCAATATGTCGAAACAAAGAATAATGTATTTTTCTAGAATAATGTTTTTATTAACAGTTCATTATTTGTCGTTAATGGAATAAACGCTCAGAAGACTTATTCGTACGTACTAGCTAGCTAGTAGATGTATGATGTATGGCAGTGTGTGTATTGTGGGGTCATAAAGCATGTGTGTGTATGTGTCTTTTGCAATCAAAATTAAAAATTGGCACTTTATCAACTACTGGAAAAAAAAAAGTTCTAAAACAAAAAAAAGGAAAAAGGTAATAAAAATTAGAGAAACATATTAATATTCGATTATTTTGTTAAATATTTGTTTAATCCTTAATATTAGACTGTATGTGGGGTAAACAATTATCATACTTATAAATGTCATGCATTCCTTTTTAGATTGTTGTTTCAGAATGAATGTCATATCTTCTTATGTGAAAATTATTTCTCTCGAAGAAAAAAAAAAATATGTGAGCCCACTACCTTCTCTCTTATTTTGGGAAATTATAGTAGCTAGTGTATACGCAATACCGCCATATTTTTCTTATTGGGAAATATGTAATCAATTTATCAAAATTTATAATGATTTCGTTGTTTATAAATTAGTTAATGGATGGAGTCTGGCATATCCGTTGGAAGACTCAATAAAAATATATATCTTCTCACAAAAACTTGGGTGCAACTGTTTCACCGTAAAACACCCGCCCATTTAACCCGACCCGCCCCTGACCCGACCCGTTTGACCCGGATTTGACCCGGTCAAACCCCCCTTTGACCAGTTTTTTTTTTTTTTTTAGTTTCCAATTTTTTTTTTAATTTATTTTTGTTTGCCGCTTCTTCTATGGTCAAGACGCGAGCGAGGGGAGCCGAAGGCCTCGGAGCGAGCCGTAAAAGTCCAAAATGTTGCCCGCCGATTATCCTTATTTTAGTAATCGGAGCGAAGGCGGAGCAGTAAAATCGGAGCCGAAGGCTCCGACGGGGACATAAAGCCTGGAATTAAAAAAAAAAAAAAAAAAAAAACTGGCGCGTGGGGCCCACGCACGGGGCGGGTCGGCACGTGGCAGGTCGTGGGCAGGGCGGGTTGTGTGCAAATGGTACATAAGTATGCACATGAGTGTCTCTCATATCTTCTAGAGATCGAGATCTAACATCTTCCCCAACTAAATAAAGAGGATTTGCCTTTAATAAGTACAAAAGATTATAAAAAAATGCATATTGGTGTATCCAAAATTGAAACTACTAAATTTTTAGGTTAAGGCTTGTTCTGCTTTCCTAAATGTATAGTGTCTAATTAATTCCAAAAATGTTGAACAAACTTATTGCACAGGAGCCATGTGACAAACCAAGGGAATACCACCCCTCCCACCTATTCATTAATTGCTTTAGTTTTTATGTTAGAAGAACTACCCCGAACAATGGATCAATCACACATTTAATACATGCACGTACCTGTTTATTTATTTATTTATTTATTTATATGCCTACTTATAAAGTTGAAAATAAATTAAATTTTTTTTAAGATTGTCTACAATCAATAAAAATTCATTTGAATTGATTTACTAAAAATGTAAGAAAAAATTGTACAGTCGCATTCCTGTATTTTAAAAAAAAAAATGTTATATTTCCACGGCATACAAAACTTGTTTATATCGAAAACATTTAGAAAAAGAATATTTAAATAAAAGATGAATTAGTGAGAAGTAGTGACTACTCATCCTCAAGGTGTGGGTTGAAGGGTCAAGATCATGCTGGTCTGCAAATCCCTTTTCTTGGTTGTAAGTCACGTGCATACACCTAAGCTTTTTATTTCATTCCCCTCGTTTTATTACTAAACTCAAATTATAGGGAACTAAATACTCCTAGTTATTTGAAGTTTCTTCAAAAGATAAAGTTATTTGAATTAACTCCATGTAACTTTCAGCTTAAATTGAGAATTTGAGACACAAGGAGAAAGAAGAAACTCGCATTATTTGATATTTTATTACGCAAATTATTCTTCATATAATATAAAGTTAAGTTGTCACCTTAACTTTTTGAAAGCTTACAAGTGACCACAAAGTGAAAAGTTAAGGTCGGTTTGTAATTATTTAAATTGAAGTTAAACAACTTATGCCCCTACATTCTTAAGGTGATCTATCTCAATTGAAATAATTGCAAATACATTTCTAAAATTTTGTAGAAATTATAAAATATTTTATAAATTTAAAAGTATATTGACTTTTAATATATAGTACATCCTGCTTTTCATTTGGTTCATTTGATGGGGCACGGATATTAATAACAATATGAGTTGTTTATGATAAAATTGAAAAATTAAAGTAATTTTTGAAATTAAGGTATCTATGTCAAATTAAATAAGAGAGAAAGAGTTAATACTTTTTTTATAGCATATACAATAATCTACGAATTATAGTGGGGCTTATGTATATTGTAGTTTCTATTTAAAAATAAAATGAGTTTAATGAAATGAATCTTCCAAATAAATAAATGAATTTATTGAAATGAATAGAAACGAGCAGCAATTAGAAAATATATTTTGTAAGCCGGAATTTTGTACTTTGAAAGTTATATAGGTAACTTATGTATTCATTTATAATGCATTACCTTTTTTAAACAGTGCGAGCATCATAATATTAAAGTTTCTAAATGATCATTGAATCTAAAAGTTTGATGTTGTGTGTGAAGTTTTTATGTAATTAATAACTATAGATCCTATTCCTTTTTTTTCTTTTTTTTCGATGTCGTGGGAACTCGCAGCCGCTATTTTCGGTACGCACTGGGCAAATCTCTGTCCTTTGTGTAATAGCCTGCAAACCACACAGGTCAGATAAACCACACTTTCCAAGTACAAATGTGACAGGCTCGACCTATAGAGGTGTTTCATGAGGTTCGAACCTGAGACCTCTCAATCTCAGGCGCTCACTTTTTACCACTAGGCCATCCCCAAGGGGACAAAAAATCCGTTTGCATGACTATGAAGTACATTATTGTTTGAGCATAATTTCAAATATTCAGAGAAACTCTTTTAAAAAATAGGTTTAAAAATACAGATGTACATACAGATATATTTTGATTAATGGGTATAATGAGGTTTGAAATCAAATTACTTTAAATTTTACTTATAGTGAAAACTAATATTTTCTCCGTCCACGATAAATATTGTTCGATTTTCTTTTTTGTCTGCCCTTCAACATTTCATTATTTACCAAAAAATCACTAATATTAACACATTTATCTTCCTCACACTGACACGCCCACTTTCTTTCATTCCACTAAAGTTCACTCACTCTCATTCATTCCACAAAATTAGCACATTTATCTTCTCTATTTTCATCCACTCTCCTTCTTTTTTAAATTTGTGTCACTCTTTCCGATCCACACTTACAGTGGACGGAAAAAGTACCCCTTACACACAATATAGAATGTTACTATCATTTGGAGTCGGACCGTCGGTTAATATTCATAACGCCTTGCTAGTATGCTACATTCGTGCGTCGAATGGACTATTAATTATTTAGCACATGGTCAAATGCTCGCCATTTTTCTTTAGTCCGAATAAAGAAAATTGAGTAATACTCCCATGCAATGCGTTGCATAATATGTGATCGCGCGTAGCGTGTGTAACATATGTGTGAGACTTTCCACGCGCCCGTAAAATAATATTTTTTTTTGAATTTTACAAAAACTTAAAATATAATTTATTTAAAAATTGAATTTAAAATAAATTCCAATTGAAAATTAATATACTCTAATTGAGAACTAATAAACTCTAATTGAGATTTAATAAATCATAATAGAGAATTAACAGATCCTAATAAGAATTAATTAATAAAATCAAAAAATCAAAAAATAAAGAAAGTCAACAGGTTAACCGAGTTGAATGGGGTCGACCCGGACTCACCCCAAGTATTTGCCAAGAAAATTTCGTACAACATATTCTACGTATAATGTACTTATGAGATTTGAATTTTGAATATTTGATCGTCGTAATAATATTTATTTTATGAATTAGTAGATTATCATTTATACTGAATCGAATAACAACAAATAAGTTTGTCTATAAGTGAGTGATAACTTCGTGAAATTAAGTTAATAATAATTGCAATCATTCGACAAACAAACTGCAATTCTCCCCAATTTTGGGGTTTCAATTATAATAAAACTACTTCTACAGAAATCGATTAATTTTGAAAAGACTAATTAATAGCCTAAAAAGAATGAAATAAATGTATACTCCCTCCCTCTCGTTCAACTTGACTCATTTATTTTTTAGCACGGAGATAAAAAATAAGGGAATTTGATGTAAATGGTGTGTTTAGTATATTTTGTATAAAATATTTAATTGTTGATGGTAAAATGATTGTGAGTGTATTTTCATTATTCATAAAAGTAGACTATTGTACTCCCTCCGTCTCACTCCAGTTGTCCTAATTTTTTGGGCACAAGAATTAGGAGAAAATAATTAATGGTAGAAAGTGTGTTTAGTGGAGTTATTAAAGTGAAATAAAGTAGGTAGAGAGATAATGAATAGTGAAATAAAGTGAAATAAAGTGAGTAGAGAGAGGAGGAGAATAGTGAATGACATAGAAAATGAGGAGAAAAGTAGGTTGAAAGGTGTAAAGTGAGTGTAATTAACCAAACTAATTATTTCCAAAAAAGGAAGTAGGACAATTAGAATGGGACAGAGTGAGATGGAGTGAGTATTATGTATACATAATACTCCCTCTGTACGTGGAATAATGCCCTACTTACCCACTTTTTTTCGTACGTGAAATGATGCCTTGTTTCACTTTTTGTACATTTATACTTCTAAAAAATCTCTTTTATTTACACTTATTTTCCATTAATGGTCTTACCTCATAATAACTTTATCACTATGTTTTGTCAATATCATTACCTTTTTATCAATATTACTACCCCTACTTTCTAATTTTTACCCTACTCAAACTAATTTTACCAACTTTTTTATTCGACTTACAAAATCCTAAATGAGGCATTATTTAATGTATGAAGGGATACTTAAATACTGTATATTATCTAATTATTGTCATAAAAGAAAAGAAAACGAGACAAATTGAGTGGAGGTAAAAAAAAAAAGTGAGTCAAATTTAAAGGGAGTACTTGGGAGTATTAATGTAGTATTAGAAGTGTGGCTAAAATAATTACCTTACCGGTAAAAGATATGCCGAGTCGGTGCCGACACTGAGGGTGCCGACAGCATCACCGGGTACAACGGGTTGCAGGGGCCTGACACGTCACATCGAACGGGCAATAGCAGGTAAAACTTTGCGGTGATAGTGATATTTTCATATGAGGTCCCATTTACGGCGTCGGTGGGTTTAAATGTTGAATATTTTTTCCTGTGAAAACGTACCGCCGACGGTTTCTCATTCTTTATGCACAAAGTACAACTCCAATTTATTCTTACGTTTGTACTTTCAAATTCAATGTATTCCTCGTATAATTATCACCCAATTTCAAATTGAGAAGGAAAAAAAGGGTATGAATCCCATCTTTAGGGGGAGGGGTTCTACTTCTCATCTCTTGAGTTAAGAACTAGTAATACTATAAATTAATAGGGTTGATAACAAAGAAAATGACTTCGTCTTCCATCCTACTCAATTTATCACGTTATCATTCGGGACATAGCTTAAAAATAAGGATAAAAGATAGAGAGTAGATAAATCTCACTACTTTTAAAGCATTCTAAAAGGTTAATTATTGTATTATTTGACCTGTGACAAATTGAGTGAGACATATGGAGTACTATTTTATAGATATTTATATCTACTAAAAATTGAGGAACATCCAAAAAAAGTAACTATTATTTTGTGTAAGTTATTAATTTATGGAGTATTAATTAAGGATGTTCACTATATTATGTTCGTCTCTAAATACATGTCATATTTTGAAATGAAAAGTATTTTTGAATAATTGCCATATTTCAAAATTCTGTAGAAAAATAACGAAAACGTGGATCAGAAATCAGAAGATGAAATCCTAACATATGTGGATCAGAACATGAAATTCGTTTGTCCTAAGTTTTTAATATTAGGTAGTATTTCCTCCGTCCACGAAACAAAGTCTTGTTTGCCCTTAAAAATCCGTCCACGAAACAAAGTCTTACTCTACTTTTTGTACATTTATACCCTCCCTTCTCTCCTATATTTACTATCCTTTGCCACTAAAAGGCCCACCTCAACCAATAACACTAATCTAATTAAATCACTAATTATTCACTAATTATCTACCCACATTAAACACCCCACCAACCAGCCCACAACCAACCCAACCCATTATACACTATCGAATCTATTTTGGCCCTATTTTCGTCTGCAAACCCTAGATCCAATCTTCTCTCTTCTCACAATTCCTTCGCCGATCTCTCTCATTCTCTGATGGCTAACTCTCAATCTCACAAACTCCCTCTCTCTGCAACTCTGGATGATCCTCTATTCGCCTCTGATCTATCTATCCCAGTGGCTACTCATTTCTCCCCAATCCCGACCTATTCATGGGAGTCGCCTTATGTGGAAATCGATTCGGCAGAAATCGTGCCGGAATCACCTCTGACTGGTGACGCACCTGAACTACAGAGCATTTGCCTCGGTGATTCTGAGTTCGATCCTCTTTTTGGAGCGATTCCGGCCACTGAGAGCTGCTTCCAGACCGGGGAATCTTCCGGTGGATCTGAAACTACGGTTCCAGAGACACCATATATGGCCATGGAATCTGAAGAGGAGATGCACGATTTGCTCTCTGATTCTGATATGCCCCCTTTATTCCAAACGAGTACAAGAGTGAAGAGGAAAGGGTTAGATATCTGCAGTGCCTAGGGATGTTCTTCCCTAGCGTGTTATCTCTCATATAATCAGGTGATTAAGTTCAAATTTTTGCTCTTTCTCCCCCCAGATCTATGTGATGCCCTTGCCCCTACTCGATTATTTAGTCGATTATCTATGCGAGTAGGCTGGTGATGCCATTTCTGATACATGTTTTTGCTGCCTTCATTACTGCCCTTTGCTTATTTTTATCTATTGATCAATGATAATTCAGTGATGGTGATGCCCCTGCCCCTACTTGATTATTTACATGATGCTTATGTTGGTGGTTGGGCTGGTGATGCCGATTATGTTTGCTGCCTTCATGCTACTGATGCTACACTTGATGCATTTATGTCCAAATGATGCTACTGATGCTACACTTGATGCCATTTATATGAACTGATGCTACTGATGCTACACTTGATGCCATTTATATGAACTGATGCTACACTTGAAGCCATTTATATGAACTGATGCTACACTTCATGCATTTATATGAACTGATGCTACACTTGATGCATTTCTGTTCACATGATGCCACCACTAGGTGATCCTAGTTTTGGAGGTTGAATGAGGATGGTTAATGTGTAAAAAGTGGACAGCCAAATTAAGTCAATGATGCATATATATCTTGCTGAGACAGTTGAACCAAAACAACCAAAATAAGTTAGTTTACATCCCAAACACTCATGATACATAACAAGTTGTGTTTGTCCCTGTAAACTTAAGCAAAAAAGGAACTACATGCTACTCTAATCACTGATGCCAACATTCTGCAGTCCCTCAACTAGGCTGTCCACATTATAGAATTCCTGCAATTCAGTTCCTTGCATGTTTAGCAACTCTAGGCTCTCTCTTACAAGCTGCTCTTCAATTTCTATGCATTCTGGTAGAATTCCAAGCCTTTTCAGTCTCTCTTTATTCATATGGGGAATCTTGTAGTTGTTGCCCCCCCCCCCCCCTTTGCTTTCATTATCTCTTTGTAGCATCCTTACAGAGTTAGAAATACATGATTAATCTTTTCTGGTGGGTACTCTG
Source organism: Schizonepeta tenuifolia (assembly GCA_029490685.1). Classification (NCBI taxonomy): domain Eukaryota; kingdom Viridiplantae; phylum Streptophyta; class Magnoliopsida; order Lamiales; family Lamiaceae; genus Schizonepeta; species Schizonepeta tenuifolia. The sequence continues at coordinate 54,008,646 of CM055960.1, read as the reverse complement.
TATAAGCATCCTTCACATTTTTCAGTAACTCTTCAACATCTTTTGCTGGTTTCTGGTCTTTGAGGGTTTGAATGGCTCTAAAGAAGCCAAGGTCATTGACATTGGTGTCCGGAGAATTAGCAGGTTGGCAGACAAGATGGAAATCAAATCCATCTTCTCTTGCAACTGCTAAGAACTCTGGATCATCAGGTTGAATATGAGGCTTGGCATTATCTTGTTGGATGAAAATGGTTTTGCTTAGAAAAGGTGGCCACTTAGCTTTAAATGTTGGTACCATCTGCACTTGCAAACAGAAAATAGCTATGTGATGAAAATATAAATGTTTCTGATAGCATAATTAAGTCAGAAAGCTGACCTCTTTGATTAGGCAGTGCCTTGTGATTTCTTTGGTGATTGCTGGTAGTGGTCTTACTTCCATGGTGCCTTTACTTATGTTTTTGGAATTCCTTTTTGCTGCTTCCTCTGTTACAAATGGAAAGATTCCAAACTTTCCATCAAAGAGGACATTTCCCTTTTCATCTACTACTGGCCTAGATACAACACAATTAAACATGACTTTGGGCACAAATCTCTTTGATTTGACTGTTCTATGGGGTTCAATCTTATCTGGCATAAGATAATATTTGTCCTTGTGTTTGGTTAAGTAAAACCACTTCTCATCAATGTGTATAGTATTGTACATGGTCTGAAATTTCATGAACCCACCCTCAGTTACAGAATTGAGCTGACTGAGACTCCAAGATAATCTACACAACTTGTTTTGAGGGGTGAGAAATGGTTTCACTGCATTTGTATGTGGTTTCAGCTATTTTTCCTTCACCCACACATGAATTAGGGATTTACTAACACCAAGGTTAGCTGACATAATCCTCAAAGATGATCTTTGTAGCACAGAAAGATCTTTACCTTTTCTGAATCAATCTTCCATTTATCTCTGTGTTGCTGCCCTTTTATCATGTTTTTCAAATGGACAGGAATTCCCTAGCTTGCTGAGCTGTTGTTGCTTTCCAAATGCGCCATATGGTCCTCAAATCCACATGAAAACGAAGAGCTGCCTCTTTTTTTGCACCATACTCAAGTTTCCCGTTGAAGCTGTGTTCGAGTAGCCATTGCGCAACCTGGTTTTTTTCAGCATCACTTAGCTTGGGCCTGGAACTTGGTTCTGCTTTCCTGTCTTCACTCTTTTTTTTTTGCTTTTCTGTGGTTTGAACAAAATTGTGGAACCTAATGGTGTATATTAGCAGATTTTTGAGGGTTACTTTCCCCCCAATTTTTTTGATTACTTCAATGTACTTTTTGTGATTGTTTATTGTAGTAGAACAACTTTTGGCTCCAAATTTGAACTAAAGCAGCTTTTTATTTCATGTTTTTCCTCCATTTATTTCAATTATAGCTTTGCATTCATTGTATAGTGTGATAATGTGAAACTCATAATTATTGGACAGGAAAAAAAAAAAACAGAAACACGTACAAAAAAAAAAACTGCCTTAATGCAGTTAAAAAAAATGCCATTATAAATTCGAAAATTGCATTAAAAAAAAAAAACAGAATTTGTCATGGATTAAAATCCATCACGTGTAGTAGTGGAATAAGGTGAAGTGTTTGCCTTTATGCTAATGATGGATTAAGAAAAGTAATAAAGTAATATTAACACTACCCTTTTATTCCACCCACAATACCTTTTTCAGCTTTTTTAGTCTCCGTGCCCAACACCAAATGGGACTTTGTTTCGTGGACGGAAAGAGTAATATATAAATGTCACCCGACTCATCCCTGTAATTACGCAGCTTGTGTGTGTGTGATGGCCTGACAGTAAAGTAGTTAATGTTCGAGATTAAAGTCTTGAGTTTGGCTTGATAAAAGTTTCGGTACTTAAAGAGTTTTTATTTTTTAAGTCAACCTATTCTCCAATAACAATTTTTTCGGTGTGATCTAAAAGTTCAGCACTAATTAAATATAAAAATAAAGAAAAAGCTAAGTTTAACAATTATTTTATCAAACTAAAAAAAAGAAAAACTGAATCAACCATTTATACATTTTCTCTCTCTAAAAACTTGAAGCTTTTAACATTACTATAAAAAAAATACAGAATCGAAATTTATGTAAAACCATTATTATGAGAGTAAATTGTTAAAAGGAAGCCTTTTTTTTTTTTCAGAAGTTTGTTGCCCAAACTCACCCGGACCAAATTTGGAATGTGAAAATGCTTCGTAGCTGATAATTATAGTGTAGCTCGATAGTTGAAATTGTTAAGGTGTGAAGTTTGAAGTATATGAGCCTTTCTATTGTGATTAGGATTATGGCTTGTTTAGTGCTAGTACCATAAATAGGCACGGATAGAATTGTGTTATCAATTCTTTCATATTTTGTATTGCTTTTGTAATTATTCGTATTCGGAAATATGCAAGTTTATCTGGTACGACACACATTGAAGTAGCTAGGTAACTTAAACATCATCGTGAATTTGAATTTCATGAATGTTTTTTTTGCCAAACTACATTGGGTATGCATCTTTTCGTTTAACTAATCTACGTGGAAAATAATTTCCTTATTTACTTTATATTTATTTGTAATTATTCATATATAAATATTTTACAGTTAACCTGTAATATTCTCTATATATTTATTTCCTTCAATATGTAATTTAGGAGTTTCGCGGTTCGTAAATTAAGGTGAGAGAAAACATGGATATATCAATTAGAAGAAATTCTTAATGAGAAAATATAAATGAATAAGTAAAATTTAAAGTCGGTGTCGTATATGATCTTGTGACTCAAAAACAGATTTGTAATTATCACCTTTTTTCATTATTATTAATTAAGTTACCACCGTAACACAATTAAGTAAGTTGCTAACATGTTAGACAATAGACATAGAAGTGAAAAGAAATTAAAGAAAATTAATAAGAACATGTGATTGTGTCGTGCGGCATAAAAATAAAACATTTCATTTTTTCTTTTCTTATAACAGGGTCAAGTAAAAGAAATATGTAACAATGTGATGGTGTCGTGGAAAATAATAAATTCAAATTCATAAAGTGGCAACCACCTTTCAGGCCGTAGGAGCCAGATTGAAAGCGATTTTTTTTTTAGGTGAACTTTTCTCTTTTCTTATTGTATTTAAAAATTATATTCTTATGGTGTGTTCAATTGGAGGTAAAAGGAGGTAAAATGAGGTATAATATTATTTTACTCCCTTATATCTTATTTGATTGCGATTTAAGAAAAACTCGGGCAGGAGATATAAATTTTAGGGCAGCCCTTTTTACCTTGCTCAGAGTATAAATATATACCTCTAAAATGGAGGTATAATATTATACCTCCTATGTGTTTTAGATATTTTCTCCTTTATCCATCAATTTCATCCCAAGTGAACAAGATATAAATATTGTGGTCCCCCTTTTGAGAGTATAAATAATTATATTATCCCTCCAACCAAACATGATATAAAACTTGTGGTTCCCACAATGAAGAATAAATTTATACCTCATAAAAAAATGTATAATATTATTTTACTCCCTTATATTTTGTTTGGTTGTGATTTAAGAAAAACTCAGGCAGGAGGTATAAATTTTCGGGCAGCCCCTTTTACCTTGCCCGGAGTATAATATTATACCTCCCATGTGTTTTAGATATTTTTTTCTTTATCCATCAATTTCATTACAAGTGAACAAGATATAACATTATGGTCCCCCTAGAGAGTATAAATAAGTATATTATTTCTCCAACCAAACAACATATAAAACTTGTGGTCCTCACAATGAGGTATAAACTTATATACTTCATAATATTATCCCTCCATTTAGATGTATAAATTTATATACCCAAGTAAACACACCCTTATATTTAGTCGATATTAATCAAATTAAAATAATTTATTAAATAAACTAAGATGATAGCCCTATCAATAGTTCATATGATCCATTCTATCAAACATACTCCATGATACATGTATGTAAATGCAGCCGTTCAAATTCGTTAGAAATTCCCTTAAAAAAAGAAAAAAATCTTTAGAAATTAAAATTAGACACAAAGAAAATGATAAAATTAATTCATCAGTCGTATATAGACTGAATCTGTCGGTCCAACCTTACAAAAAACAGTGAACGTGCAATGAATGAATAATTATTTCTCAAAGGATTATTTAAACAAAAACAATATTTGGAATAATTTGATATTTTTGTCAATACATAGATAAATTTTTATTAGGCTTTAGCTGTTATTTTAGTCAATTTTCTATTGTGGTCAAAATTTAATGACGTGCAAGCCAAATTTGTTAGACAAAATATGAAATGTAATTGATACGAGTAAATCCTTAATAAATAAGGTAGATTAGATATTGATTGTGATTTATTGATACTTAATTAACCACTTACTTCTTACCTAATTAAAAATATAAATGCCATCCATTTAGCATATTGGAAAACTTCCGTCTATAAATTTATTTAGAGTCTTAATTGTGAAATATATCCAATTTCACTTTTTCTAAATTAGTTATATCCACTTGTTGGAAAACAAATTAGTTATGTCCATGTTTGGTATGAAGAGACCAATTTACTTTTGATGTTGTATTGTTTATATTATATCTCTTACACATTAGGTACGATTTGACTTGTTTCATACTTTTACTCTCATTAACCGAAAATGATTGTGATGTTTGTGTATGGAAGTTAGCAAAAGTGGTCAATAATTAGATAATTAGTGTTGCAATGATTAGTTTGTCTAGGGTTTACTCAAAACAGATTTACCGATACTATATGTAAACCATAAAAAACAACCAAAATTATATGAAATAAAAACAAAAAAATATTTAAACATTACAAAAATAACCAAAATTATATGAATTAATAAATCTATTTAAACCCGCTCGGCTAAATGTATAATATTGAAAAATCCCACTCGATTTTTATTGAAGATCCCACTCGAGCGGGATCTTCTAAATTTCGAGCGGGATCATTCCATGTTGAAGGATAAATATTATTGCGAATAAATTCTTAATTAATTACGCAATTTTTAATAAATTAATTATATAATAATATTGAATACGTAATAACTAATTAACTTATTAAAATAAAAACAGTAAAATATGTATAATATATAAAATTAAATATAATTATATCAATTTGACAACTTTTGAGAAATCCCGCTCGGTTAATTCCTATATATTGGAAGATCCCACTCGAGATTATTGAAGATCCCACTCGAGCGGGATCTTCTAATTTTCGAGCGGGATCATTCGAAGGTGAAGGATAAATATTATTTCGAATAAATTTGTAATTAATTACGCAATTTTTAATTATATTAATTATATAATAATATTGAATACATAATAACTAATTAAATTATTAAAATGAAATTACTAAAATATATAATATATAACATTAAATATAATTATAGCAATCTGACAACTCAACTTAAATCCCGCTCGGTTAGTTCATAAATTTTGGAAGATCCCACTCGAGCGGGATCTTCGAATTCTCGAGCGGGATCTTCTATTTCGTAAATCTAAATATTATTAGAAACTAATTATTAATTAATTACTCTATTTTTAATTAAATTAATAATATAATAAAATTGACTAACTATTAAGTGATTTAAATTAAAATGAAAATATATGTAAACTATATTAGAATAAGCAATTAAAATGAAAATATATGTAAACTATAGCAATTAAATTGAACAATAATCTCGCTCGTGTGTTCTAACAAGAAATGAAGATCCCACTCGATATTATTGAAGATCTCACTCGAGTGGGATCTTCATTTTTGTTAAGTTTGTACGAGCGGGATATATAATTATTTTGGAACTAATAACATTATTTAAATTTTTATATAGTTTACATATTTTTTGGATTGTATTGGTATATTAATTCGTAGATTTTAATAATTTGTATACAGTATGTGATAATAATTGTACTATACAACTGAGTGTGATAGTAATCGACACTGGTGGATGTGAAAATTCATCTGTAAATATTCACGTGAATGGTATTTCACCATTGATGTAACAATTTTACTTTCACGTGAATTTGTACAATTTCACTCACCCAATTGATTGAATGAATAAATGAATGAATTCTATAAAAGTGGTAGCAGAGATGAATCTTCAAACACCACAACCATCAAAATATTTTGTACTCCTCGTAAAAAATTATCACAATATGGAAGAATGGAAATATTTCAACATCAAATATGGTGGAGAATGGCACGATTGTGAGTATGTGGGCGGTTCAGAATCGGTCACTCAAGTTCTTGCTGCCACTCCAGCTCTTATCAATTTGAAATATAACATCGATGTGCTGATGCGTCGAAATTCGATGAGCACTCGGTACGAGATTTATTATTTATCTCATGCTCGAAGTGGTCGCACTGTGAAGATTCTCTTGAGCACAGATCAACAATTTGCTCAATTGTGCATGGAGTCCCGTCCAACCGTATATCTCATCCACAGCCAAATAGATGTGTATGTTCAATATTTCGAAGAACCTGGGGCGTCATCCTTTCAATACGACCAAGGGCAGCCGTCGTCATTTCAATACGACCAAGGGCAGTCGTCATCATTTCAATACGACCAAGGGCACACGTATTCTGATGAAATGGAGCGTATCCAACAACAAATCAATTCTCAGGATTTCTTTTCCAACTTATATCCTAGTGGGTATAATTACGAAGCGACGTCCACGTATCACGTACCTGTTGTTCCGGATTGTCATTTTCCAAACAACGAAGATGATGAACCACAATGCAGTGTCGAGTTGGATTCAGACGATGAAGATGTTGACAGTGCTGATCTCCAAACTGATAGTGAAGCATCTGAAGACTGGACTGAGGAAGGTTTACGCGATTTTACTATGGTGGAGCACAGTGCATGGATTCGTCCCAGTGCAACGACGGACGCGTGCGATCTAACCAACTGGTTAGTTCCGGTGATTCCGCCCGATGCAAAGATTTCTCTCATAGCACGTGATCCTGACCTGACATATGATGATGAGTTGCGTGTTGGTGCTGTTTTCCACAGCAAAAAAGAGATAAATATTGCAGTCGGAACGTGGCACATGGAGAGAGGATTTGAATTCAAAACTCCGAAATCAGATTATATTAGAATGAAGTTCTTATGCAAGTATCCGAATTGTCCATTTGAGTTGCGTGCAGCCTCACGTGGGACGAATACTTGGATAATACACAAGTTCATTCCTGAGCATTCATGCATCCGTCAGCTACGACGTGCCGCTCCGAGGAAAATCAAGATGGATGTTGTTGCAACTTACGTGGAGCGAAAAATCAGAACCAACTGTAAAATCATGGAGCCAAAGGCCATTATGGAGGAGATGTTACGCGAGTTCGGTATCACCATCCGTTATGATTTGGCGTTGCGAGCACGGCATTACGCAATACAAAGTATATACGGAGGGTATGTTGAATCCTTCCAGTTGTTGCCTGGCTATCTTCACATGCTCAAAGAATCAAATCCCGGCACGCTGACTGATCTTGAAGTTGGAAATGATGGGAGATTTGAGCATTTGTTCGTGGCTCTCGGCGCCTGCAGACTCGCGTATCAATTCAATATGAGACCTGTGATAGTTTTGGATGGCACTCATCTGAAGTGCAAGAATAGAGGTATTTTATTTGTCGCTATGACGAAGGATGCCAACGAGCATGTTTTTCCACTGGCGATAGGCGTTGGCCCAATCGAGAATGATATATCTTGGAGATGGTTTCTATCCCGTTTGAAAATGGCTTATGGCGAGCTTAGAGATACATTGATTGTCTCTGACGCACATGTCTCCATAGCGAACGCTGTCAATGAGGTGTTTCCAAATGCAGTTCACGGTCTTTGCTACTATCACTTGTTGAATAAGTTGACGTGTTATGGGAAAGTTGTTGTAAGGTTGTACGAACGAGCTGCTTTTGCATATCGCACTTCAATTTATGATAAGGCAATGGCCTCTATTCAACAAGAAAGCCAAGGCGCATACGACAAACTAATGAGAGTTGGACCAGAGAAGTGGGCTCGATGCAAGTGTCCATTGCCGCGTTATAGCCATCTCACTTCAAATGCAGCAGAAGTGTGGAATCATAGAGTAAAATGGGCTCGTGGTCTCCCTATATGCTCAATGCTTGACGCTATAAGGTATATCATCGAGCAATGGTTCGATGAGAGACGAAATTTGCCCAAAGGGGACGATGAAGTTGTCACTCAAGAGGCGGCTAAGAAGATGACAGAATCAATGAATAAGTCATTTAGGTACGATACGAGTGGTGGAATCGGCTTGGTGTTCAACGTGGGTGATGGTAGAAGAAATTGGAAAGTTGATCTCAATTTACACACTTGCACATGTTGTGAATTTCAAGATGATGGATTGCCGTGTTCGCATGCTTTTGCTGCTATCCGGTATGTTTTATTGCTTCAATTTGCATAACCATACGAAATTATAATTACAATTATTAAAAAGTTATAATTAACATTATTGTTAAAAAATGTAGAAAAAATGCTGATGATGTATACCAATATGTGCAATGGTACTACAAACGAGAAGCTTGGGACGAAGCTTATCAATATCCTATACATCGTGTTCCACACGTAGAGGATTGGGATATTCCAGTTCAAGTGGCCAATATCTTGGTCTTGCCTCCCGTAATCACTTCACAGGCAGGACGGCCGAGAACTAATCGGCGAACATCTGCATTAGAGAGAACTAGCCGGAGACAAACCACAAGGCAAGAAGCAGAATCATCGACAAATCAATGTCGGAGGAGATGTGGTAATTGTCGTGAAGAAGGTCATACGCGTAGACATTGTAATCGGCTTTAACAATCTACCATTAATCGTAACTATGTTGTTTGAATTTATATAATTTATTTGTCTTGGAAAATGTATTTTTTATTACTAGAAGATTAAATTTAAACAATTTTAAAAAAATGCATAACTTATACGGTTAAAAAATCATAACTTAATATTTACATAATAAATTTAAATAACAATTATATTTATTTTTACATCTTCTATATCCCACTCGTGAAAACCGATATCCCGCCCGGAACTTAAGGAATTATTTTTAGATCCCGCTCGAGTGGGATCTACATAGCTCGAGCGGGATCTATGTTTTTTGCATTTAAATAATTTATTTGAGTTCGATAATGTATTTTCTATTACTAAAAAAATGAAATTTAACGAATTTTAAAAAATGAATACATTAAACAATTAAAAAAATAATAACTTAATATATATATAATAAATTGAAAGAGAAATTATATTTCTAGTTACAATGTTTAAATCCCACTCGTGTAGGTTTAGATCCCGCTCGGCAACCCTAAAAATTATAGAGATCCCGCTCGAGTGGGTTTAGATCCCGCTCGGCAACCCTAAAAATTATAGAGATCCCGCTCGAGTGGGATCTCTATAAAACTCGAGCGGGATCTTCTACTATTCAATTTATATTATTTATATGAGGTGAAAAATGATATATTTACTACTATTATGTTAAATTTCATCACATTTTAAAAATACATGTGTTATTTGATTAAAAAAAATCGTAACTAAATATATATAACTTTAATTTCACAAACAAATATATTTTGGACTGAAAAATTAAAATCCCAACGTTTAGGTTTAGATCCCGCTCGGTCTCCTTGAATATTATTTGAGATCCCGCTCGAGTGGGATCTCTATAAAACTCGAGCGGGATCTTTTTCTATTCATTTTATATAATTTATTGAAGTGGAAAATGAATTATTTACTACTATTATGTTAAATTTCATCACATTTAAAACAATAAAATGCATGGATTATGTGATGAAAAAAATCTAAAATTACTAAATCAAACTAAATCATAATATAAATATACTCTAAAGCTCGAAATTCAGTACAATAAATATTGTTCCAATTCTAAAAAAAAAGAAAAGTGGTACAAAGCTCTTAAGCTGGTCGACAAAGTTCATATATAGCACATGCCATCCTTAGTCTATATGCTGTAGTGCAAGCTTGCCCCCATGGTATGGATGGACGCCCAATAATCATTCTTTCAACTTGCATCAGTGCAAATGGAGCGCAACTGTGACTGTCTCTTTGCTTAAATTGATGATCAATGTCAGCCACTACCAATTGCAATGGATCATGGATAGCGGTGCGCCCAATACGATTATGTTTCCAATAGAAGGCATGACTAAGCACTACAGGCCATAAAACTAGCAGTGGCTTCAACCTATCAAATCGCATTTGTTGCACTGCTGGATCAAGATTGTAGTACATGGAGTCGTACAGGGTCGCCGTCCATGACAACATGTCGATACTAACCACCACGAAGTGTGTACTTACACAACATACTAGTATGACCTTCACAAAATGGACATGGAAGTATAACTCAATTAAATCTACTACATTATAACAAATAGTTTTCAACAAATTACCCAAAAATCTAAATTCACTTACTTGTGTTGCATCAAACATTGAGGTATGTGACGCTCCAGCGTCTTCTCTTCCGTGGATGGTAAATAGTATGCTTGGGGCAGGCTGGTACTGCCTGTCACTGGTTCTTCCCAAATCCCAGTCATGTTCGAGCGAACCCTGTTTCATCAATAATATTTTACCCAATTTATCACTCAAGACAGTGTTGTTGAAATTAATAGTAAAAAGCTACTTACAAAGACACTCGTGTCTAAGATGACTGTGTTCCTAAAATTCACACCAGGCTTCATCCCATCATCTGCCTTCAATCGCAGGCGCAGATTCAATAAGTACAAATCAACGGCCTACAAAAGATGGTTAGATATTATATTAAATTAGTAACAGAAATTAATGATAGCCATCTAATAGAGTACAAATTTACTTACCCCGGCAAGGACATCAATTTTTGGATTTAAAAGCTCCATAAACCATGCGTGATCAAGTTCTACACCACTATCTTCAATAATCATCTTGCCACTCGACTGACCGTTGCAAAAATTTTGGAATTCTTCAACCAGGTCATCTGCCAGTGGGATCGGTGCAACTTCGGCTTGAAATGGCGTAGAAACTGAGGCTGCAAGCTTTTTCTTTCTAACCCCTTTCCGTTTAGGCTGTTTAACGGCCGCCTCTTCTGGTTGATGGCGATCAAGTGGGACAGCAGGGATAGCACTGATTGGCATTTCTTGTGAATGTTGCATTTGGGAACGATCTTGAGCGAGTGATTGTTGAAACGAGCTTCCAATAATCTACAAGGACAAAGTATTAGAATAATTCAAACATAATTAAAAAAACTGATTTGATAATAAAATCTTTACATTACCTCTCCCAAGTGACTCCACATATCCATCTGATGACCACTTCCGAACATGGAATGCCGAGGCGGATCATGATGCGTACTAACGAACTGTCCTTGATGCCGATATGCCGTACCAAATTCAGGCTAGAAAATCGGGCCGGAGTGAATGGCTCAGTAGTGTATGGGATGGAAATGGGCGGGGTAGTACATGGCACAGTGAATGGTTCAGTACTGTATGGGATGGAAGTAGAGGGCAAAGAGGATGGTTCATAAGTGTATGGGATGGAACTGGGCGCCGTAGTAAAAGGCACGGTGGTGGGCTCTGGTGGTGGTGAGTGGAAGATGGGCTCCTGCCGAGGCCGAGTTGTAGGTTCATATGCAGGAGAACGTCGGGATGTTCCACATCGCATTGATCCATCAAGTCCCCAAACCACTTGGCAAACCGAGATACCCATCTCTTGTCCATCTTGTCCAGGAGCCGATCCTCAAATTTTTCCAGTTCCTCTCTCATCCAACGACGATCATTGTATCAGCGGTGGTGCTCGCCCCCACTGCTGGAAGATGATGATGTAGCTTGTTGGGATGCAACTTTTGCAGTTTTGTGAGTACGCTTCCCCTTATCTTGTGGCTGAATTTGAGGCTCCTCGTTTGAATTGTCGGCCTCAACATAGCTAGCACCCGCTCCATGTGATCGTCTGGGCCTTGAAGCTTCATGTGTCGGGTTAGCCTCTTCAGCAAAAATTGCTTCCGTACGGGGACGAGAAGGAAACTGGTCACCATCCCTTAGCGGATTGCTGGGCGGGACAAACCCAATATTGAGAGCATTTGGATATTGAGTCGACTGCCAGTAAAACGTCATCGACTCGTCGTCAGAAACAGCAATCGGTGTCAAATTGGGCTCCTGTACAAAAACAAAATGGATATTAGATATGGCGTATTGTATAAGAACAGCAAAGTATTAAGAGATAAAAAAATTAATTTATTACCAGTTGAGAAAAAAGTGGTCCAAGATCTGTTGTAGGTCTGCTTCTAAACCTCCATTTAAGGCATCTGGGAGCCCCGGTCGGGTCATCAAGTCTTGCAGCGGCTTCCGCTAAATCTGGCATGACTTTTAGAGACCACACATGAAATGCCCACACTGCACCATAGAAGTGATATTTCTTTGTATTCTGCACATTGGTGATGTAGTGCTTCAAATTCAAGTATGAATATGCTCCCCATGGAAAATTATTGAACAGATTCAAATCATCAACCAATTTTCAAATCCACTGCGGAACCAATTTCTTCATGTCTCTACCGAGTATTACCGCGTACGCCACTATAACATGAGCCGCGCCGAGGTACAAATCAACACATACATCACCATTTCGATCGGCAATGAGCGCTCGCGTGTTCTTAAATCGCTCCAGTAAGGCATTCCCAGTGATAGGCATACCGTTACAGAACCGTCGATAAACCTCCACATCCGATAAATCGTGGTCATCTGCCGGATTAAAGCTCGACTCGCCAAAGCTCAAACCAGTCACCAAAGCATATTCTTCAATAGAAAATCGGAGGTTTACGCCGTTGATATGGAACCACATCTCGTGAGGCTGAGAACATGGATAGTTGATCTCACGTGACAGTACGTGATGCACAGCCATCCCGCATTTCTGCCCAGGCTCCCAATAGACAAAATGCCCGAAGCATCCATTTATAAATCTCTCGACCAACTCTTGACCACTGACCTCATACAAAACCCTTCTGACATCTTCCAAAACACCAATCCTATAATACGTGCTAATAGTAGAACTACGGTTGATAGAGTCGGGCCTCTTGTATGTAATCTATGCACAAAATCAAAATAACAATTCATTACAAATAAAATAAAAAATAATTCGATACATAATCCAAAAAAAAATTACACAACTTCTTATAATAATCCACAAATAAAAATTGATTACATTTAAATACGCATATTTTTTTAATCCAATTATTCGACTAAAATAATATAAAACTAAAGCAAATTGACAATTTTCTACGCAAATGGAAACTATTTTTTTTGACCATCAAATTATTCGACTAAAATAATAATTATTATATATTGTTCATTTTAAATTAATTTCATCCAAGAAAAATAAAGATCCCGCTCGGACATGGGTCCCACAGAAAATTCCGCCCAAGCGGGATATACAACCCACCGAGCGGGATCTTCTTCACGGCGAGCGGGATTTCATATACGAGTGGGATTTCATATAATTATATTAATATGGGATAAACTACACTACAAACCTAAAACATATGATTTTAATTTTGTACGCACAAAATCGAAACGCAAAAAATAAACAACAAATCAATCAACAATTAATTCAACAAATAATGCAACTAATAATTTAACTAATAATTCAACAATTATTAATTAATATAAAAAAATCGGCTAACCTCTAAAGACATTTTGACGGTGGAGTGGAGGTGAGGAACGAAGATCCCGCTCGCCGTCGCTTGTTTTTCGACGGTGAACAACGGAAGATTTTTGCACGGTGAAGGGTGGAGGCGGTGGAGTAAGATGAATTGTATATAGGGCGGGATTTATTAGGGTGTTTAATGTCGTGCGTGATGGGCGGGATTTGTGATAGAATTGAAGATATATATAGATGATATATATTGGCGTGATGGGCGGGATTTGATGATAGCAAATTTAAGATATATATAGATGATATATATCGAATATTGAGTAATACAAAGATATGAGACAAAAATTTGAGTCAACCCATATTCTTCAACCAGTGCATGTGATGCAATGTCATATCTCACAAGCATGCGCGAATATTTTGGAAAATTTGAATTAATACCTTATACGATTAAAAAATTCATAACATAATATATATATAATAATTTTGAAAACAAAAAATATATATTTTTACGAATTCTAAATCCCGCTCGTAAAAACATAGATCCCGCCCGGAAATTTTGGAATTATTTTGAGATCCCGCTCGAGTGGGATCTACATAACTCGAGCGGGATCATTTTTGTTCAAATTTATTTAATTGTTAAAATATACTTTGTTCTTACTATAATGCTATCATTATCAATTAAATAAAAAATTAATATCAAATTACATTAAATACCTAACGAAAAAAAAATAATAATATCAGGGTTTTAACTCTTTAACCTGAACATGTGGGCGGGATTAGGGTTTTAAGTCTACTCTCACCTACCTCTCCAATCTAACCTAATTAATTCATAAAGTAGCAACAGAATCTTTGTCTTTCCAATTCCCCATGCAACACACGGTTGAAGTGATGTTTTTTTTATCATGTTTCAATTATTTTAAGGGTATTTAGGTCAAATTGGATATAACTAATTTGGTTTTCAATAAGTGGATATAACTAATTTCAATATATACTAAGTGGATATAACAAATTTTTACTCTTTATTTAGACTTCTTTTATTTCATTCTTTCGGTGATGATGAAAGGAAGAACTCTTTGTTTAATTTTCAAATTATTGTAATATAATTTTTTTTATATATCCCTCCTATAAAATAATTATCATTTTTAATATTTAAATTTATCTACGAAATAATTGTCATTTTTGCTACCCACTCATATATATTGCGAAAAAAATGAGCATGTTTTGTTGTACGCCAATCGTGGCTCATTTCGCTTTTCGATCAATGTACAAGCGAAACAAACAAGTCGAGTGGATTTCCAGTTTTACCCTTATTGTATCATCCTATTTAAGGCTTAAGAAAGGCTAACACCGATGAATCTAGATGCCCAAAAAGGTCTTTTGCGCTAACGACCTTCAAACCTTTTAAATTGACAACGTTGTCCTCACGTTGGTTAACCTGTTCCAGGCCCCCACGTGGCACGTGCATCATTTCATGGCTTCTTATTTTTCTTTTCTTTTTATTAAATTTTTTTGGGGTTAAATTTCAATAGAATATGAATAAAACTATTTGGGCTCTTAAAAACAAGAATTATCTGGGCTCGCTTGTAGGAAGAAAAATGACTCTAACTATTGGGCCTCGATATTAGTTTTCAAATTTAGGATTTATTGTTAGGGTGTATTTACTTTGATAGAAAATGGTGGAAAAAGAATATTTTTACATTTTTCTATCATTTTCACATATTTACTCTGTTGGTTAATTTTTTTCGGGCAGGATGAATAATTTTTTCGGGCAGCATTTTTTTCATCATTTTCTCTTTAATTATGGACAATATTAACATGGGGAGAGAGGTATAATAATATTTTTCAATAGATAAAAAGCATAAAAATAGGGAAAGGGTGGGGAGACCATGTGATAATTTTCTTTTCCATCATAGTAAACATGTGATAAAAAAAGGATGAAAATGTTAATATTTTCTCATTTTTTTTATCTATCATTTTCCAATGGAAATATTTCCATAAAAGTAAACACACCCCTATTCTATTTTGCATATTTTTTCCTTCTTGCCTACTGAGTTTATAACTAAAGGAACTATATATCATTTAAAAAAAATTTAAGTAAACAAATGTATTAAAATAATGGTTCAATCCTCGGTTCCTCTTCCCCAACTAAAAAATATAATAATATGTATGATTCTATTAAAATGGCCCTTAAAATGAGAAATATGAATGAATTTTGACTACACATCGCAGAGGAGAAGGCGGACGCGTGAGATACACACGCGCCATTTTTTTGTTCTGTCTGTTTTTTCCATAAAGCATGGTGCATTTCGTTACACTGTGTGATGCATCTCGTTATATAGTGTGGACCGTGTGGTGCATGTACAAACATTTTTTCAGCTTTTTTCTTTTTTGGTTTAAGGTTTGATTTTTTCGTAAAACATTGCATTTCATTACACCGTGTCATGCATATCACTACATATAGTGGTGCATCTCATGAACCATAATGTGGTAGATGCATCATACTGTATAATGAGATACACCACAACGTGAAACTAGATGCACCCTGCTTTATGGAAAAATAAGTCCATAAAAAACCTGAAAAAATATTTTACATGCAGCATACTGCATAGCGAAATGCACAATATCTCTCTTATCTATCTATCTATCTATATATATATATATATATTCACGTAAAGATTACTTCTACTTTCACTATTGAAACAAGTACAAGATAAAATTTGAACTACTCTAAATAAAACAATTGTTTTTTTATTATTAGAACTGATTGTCGCACAAACAGACAGTATATACACATTGATACTGTTTGACATGGACAAAATATATTACAAAAAGATTACATGAAACAAATAAATTTGATCACAAACACTGATTTCAAAACTTAGAAAAAAAACCTCTTCTATTCTCCATCTCTCAGAACAACCACAACTATATGTGTGTGTGAGAGAATAAGCACTCAACAACACCTTTGCAAATTTGATGGACTGGAAAAAAACCAAGAAAGACTACAACTTGAGTAAAGTCAGCTTGAAGTTCCCTCTCTATTCCATTTGCAAACTTCAGCCATTAATTTACTCTTGCTCCCTCTCTCTCTCTAGCTTCCGATGGAGTCAGCATTGATGGACTTCTCTGCGTCTAGATGGTTCAGACGGCACGTCCCAAGCAGGAACTCCGGCAGCTCTTCAGCTGTGTTGCCCTACAAGTCCAAAGCATAAAAATATAAATACATATTTAAAAATTAAAAAATGGTTTTGAAACAAACATGGTGTAGTTCATCAAGTTTAGCATTTGTTTCACTTACCTGTATCAAAAATGCCATTTCAATTACAAGATTGTTCAGATAGCCAAGAACTAGGTTGACTACTCCTCTAGCCACAGTTGATGAGCCAACATCAATGTCAAGCTGAAAAGTTAGTTAAGTTAGTTGAGATTCTATAATGATGATAATATAGTGCAGTTTTCGCGTTGTTTTAGTACCTCCAAGTAGTTATCTCCGCGGAAGTAGTTGACCTCGAGTGCTTGGCCTAACAAGCAAGATTTCTTGCCAACACTCTGCTTCACTATCCAAGAGCCCTGTGCGATCACATCTAGTGTGTGAGTGTCTGATATTTTGCTGAAAAAAAAAAAAAAAAAAATCGGGGAATGGATGAAAAGGTGGGAACCTGAGAGATGTAGGGGATGAGCTTGAATCTTGAGTTCCTAAAAGTATCATCTCCATTGACAAATTTCTCCAAGAGAGGCGTTTCTTCCAAGGGAGTTGTGAGCATGTAATAGAGAGCTAAACTGTACATTGTTGGTCCTGGGATCTGTTTTGAGTCGAAAGAAGATGATCAGTACGCGCAATGCAGGATGAATGTGAGTTGAAATTTATGATCAAAGCCATCAAGAAGTCATATACCTGTATGTTGATGACAAAGAAGAACTCGGATGCTCCACATGCCCCGTTTTTCTGCACAAAAATTTGCATTGGTCTTGTGTCAGATCATCTGTCGATAAAATTATGCATAGGTTTTTGATGAAATGTAGTGCAAAAATCTATCAGAAGTCTTAAAATTCTATCATAAATCATTTTGTGTTGGTACGATTTATGCTCAGATTTTGTTGATGAATCTGACCTGAACAATGCCTCCATATCTACTAGCTAGATTGTCTTCGCGCTTGTCAGATTTTAGCCAATCTGCAGCTACCAAATGCATCAAGGTGCCTTTTGCCTTGATCTGAGAGAGATTTCCATATCAGAAAGAGTGAAAAGTCGTGTTAAATGAATAGCATTTTGATTTGAAGAACATGTTTTTATGTGAACCCCACCCGGAAGCTCCATTGTGTGTTAAAATGGAAATAGTGACTTAGTCTTGGCAATCAAGAAAACAGTACCAGGTAGTTTTATTCAAGAGTTATTTTCATTATAAGCATGGAAGTAAAAGTGTATACCTTTTTATTGTCCTTTAGATAGTTATCTCCACGGATCAAGAACGAGGAGGGATCTGCAGCCGCATAGCTACAAGGCATGTTGAAGCTTGCATCCTTTGGAAGTGTTGAGCCATAGTAGTGCGACATACCTTCCTCCACAGTTACCTCAGGCAACTCCATGTACCCCTTCTTCTGGACTACAAATATACCAAATTCCAAATTACTTCATAAATAAAATAAATTTATGACTTTTAGTATCATGAGTCGCTGCTCTTGTATATTTACTAACCTGCAAGATTCTGCAGTTTCTTCATGAAGTTGGTGGCAGATGACACTTTTGACTGAGGCTGCTCCTGCATTTCATATTTTACAAAAAGTCGAAAATCATTAAAAAAAATCGGTGTTATGGTGAAAAACAACACTGGACTAGTGTAGAATTAATTTAGATTCATTGTTTGTGGTTGTTTTTGAATTTTCAGAAAAAATTAAAACAGATTAGGAGATACCACAAAGCACATTTCTGGGCTCTCAGACCAGCAATTCTCCTGTCCCTCGTCGTCTGACTGTTCAGGAACGTCGAAGAACTCATCAACTGCATCACTTAGTGCCATGAGAGTAGAAGCTGCCGCGGGCTGCCTTGACGACTCATCATCCGTCACACTGTTATTCCTATCAAAGCTAACTTCCGCCTTCATTTCATCCTTATCGCTCATTTGATCTACTGCCAGCTCTCCTGATATGTACTCGTGGCTACCGTTCCCACCCTTTGCTCTGAACAGCTCTCTCAAGGCTACAAATGAGCATCTTGGTTCAGCACGAGCCGGGGGCTGGAAAAAGTAATAGAGTTCATTTGTATAAAAACTTGAATGCACCTGCAACTTTCTCAAGCATACGGGTGGTGATAGTCCTTGCGGCCCCCTTCTGGATATACGATTTCCAGCACTTCCAGTCGATAGCAAGCATATGCTTGATGATGCACTCTTTGCCTTGAGGGCCGGGAGTGATCACATAGCCACCGCCTGCTCGTTTCAGCAAAGAAATGACACCAATAAAACACATCAATTTCATATTCAGAATCCAAATCTTGAGCATAACTAACTTTATTTTTTCTTTTATTCATATTTTTACTTTTAAGGCAGGCGCGAACATATCCATCTTGAGGCGGGCACTTCCTATGGAAAACAGAGTGGTAGAGGATGACTGCAAAAGAAGGAAGAAGAACAATGTGGATAAGAATCATAAGATATATGATTAAGAAGATTAAATTTTAGAGTGATTTTCTTTTTGTAATTTGAAATGTACCATATGTTCCATCATCTTCTCTTCTCCAATAACGACGTAGCAACAAGTCTCTTCGTTTCATTGCCCTGAAAACAAGGCGATCAGCAACGCTAAAATCTGGAGAAGAGTGATTTTCATGACTTAAGTCACAGTTCTAACCATGGTAGCCAGTTATTATTGAGCTGAAGATGAATTATGTCCGTATGCCCGTCTAGGTGTTCGACTACAGTGCCCCGGTTTAAGGAGAAATCCCATCTGCAAAGAACTACTATATCAGCAAGAAAACCTCCAAAAATGCGAAAAAAATGAATAATTGTTTGGACTCAGCAGTGAGGAACTAATCATATTTGTAGCAAGATCAATAGTTAGAATTCTACTAGTCGAGCAATCTTACTCGTTTCTGGAGGTGCCAATAGACATAAGTGTACGGAAAACAGCTTCTGGAGTTCCATCAATGACAGCAACAGCCATAATAGCTGGATGGTCATCCCATTGCTGAAAAAAACATTTTCTTAGATTTATCTCTAATCCATTGAAAAAATGAGCTAAAAGTGAGTCGAAAGAAATCTACCTTCCCGTTTGAATCTGTTTCTTTTGCTTCTTTGAAGAGACGCAATCCTAAAGAGACAACGAATAATAAGCATAAATTGCGACTTATAGAACAAAAATGATTCTCAAACTAAGGAGTATGATTAGTACCATTTTGGCAGCCGAATATTTTCCAAGACGAAGGCGCTATAACATCAGATGTCATCGCATTCACATGCTGAGAAGTGGCAGTCCAGTCGATGGAGCCTTTATTTTCCCTTCTCTTTGAAACACTCATGCTGTCCAACACGAAAAATGATTGAAACGAAAAGAAATCACAATCAGAATTCGGCCTAAAACCAAAAAGGGATTTCATAGAGCTGTATTTCTTTTATCAATAAACTCACATTTTTTGAGACAATTTTAGAACATATAATGCCATCTGTTCAAGCAAATACGAAGCATGCTGACCTGAAAGGCTGCCATTTTCTTTCAGAGAATGATTCCAAATCTTTTCCGGGGTTAAGAGCAGCATCTTGTAAGGCCCGAATCCAACGAGCAGCTTCTTCTGAGCTGTGCACTCCCAGCTACATAAATTTTAGGCTAAACTATCAAATTTCATGCTCATAAACTAATAGCAAAAAATTTCATCAAAATCAGAAAACTGAAAAAAGTTTACCTTCAGTCTGTCTCTATGGTTAGAAGTATTGTAAAGCGTAAATATGAAAAATAACTGCAATTCACAAGAAAAAAGGATCGTATGAGCATAAACAGAGTAATTATTTTTTGGTCTAAAAAGATTACGTGTACAAGACTTACTTTTCTACGGTGGCTCTCTCTTCCATTGTCGACAACACGAATGCAGGAGTCTATTATTGCACTTCTCATAGGCTCCTGAGAAAGAATTGTCATCAAAATTGGAGGGAAAAGGCCATGATCAAGAAATAAGCAAAACTACAAACATTTAACATTAACCATTCTGGATTATATTGCTATTCTAAGGCAGTTTTTCAAGTCTGTAAGTTATCAAACACATAATTTTGAAACTAGTACCGAAAAACGGATATAACTTTCAGTATTCAGCAAGCAATCCCCAATGCACAGTTTCACATAAAACACTACAAATCTTAAGGATTCATCACATCTTTCACGGACAAATTCAACGAGTGGTCAATGAGGTTAATAAACACGGATTGTGAACTAGAGTGATTATTGTACGGATTAAGCATGGCCAGAAAACTATATGTGGAAATGATAAATGAATGAAAAAGGAAATTTTTAAACAGGAAGAAAATCACTACATTAGAACAGAGACATGCAAACTATTGGTAAAAAGTAAAAACTAATAGAGTTCTTTATTGTTTATTCTGTATTAATTTGTTTTAACATCTAACGTAGAAATGACTTCCTACGGTGCCATTCATGACTAAAGTGAAAAAACTAAAAATTTAACACAGAAGAAAAAGAATATTATAAGTAATTAATACACCAGATTATATTGTTTTTTATTTTTCTTTGCCTTCAACCTGAAAATCGCCTGAAATTCAAATTTAACATTCATTTCATGACTCAGAAAGCACATTACACAGAGATATACATACATACATACATACATACATACATCCATGCATGCATGAGAGAGAGAGAGAGAGAGAGAGAGAGAGAGAGAGAGAGAGAGAGAGAGAGAGAGAGAGAGAGAGAGAGAGAGAGAGAGAGAGAGAGCACCTCATTCTCAGAAGTAGGAATGGATTTGAACCTCTTGAGGCAGTTATCTTCAAGAATGAAGTATCTCTTACGTGAATACTGAAGCCCGAATCGATTGTAACGAATCAAATAGAGCCATCCTTGCATTTTCCCTTCTGTTGCTGCCATTTTTCACGCCAACAAATTCCCCAGAAAAGAAAAGCAAAACAAATATCCAGTCTTTTTTCTATTATTTTCTGGTTTTGATCAAAATAACATTTATTTCAACAATAATTCGGGACTTCTCTTCTGCACATTATACAGCCAAAAAATTGTGTAAATATGCTGATTTCAAAGAGTTTATTTTTTTATTTTTTTTTATTCGAGGGTAGTAAGAGATTGATGAATGATCCTCTGATCCCACAAATGGGATTCAGAGAATCAGAGTATTAAAACTCAACAATTTCTTGAACTTTCTTCAAAACTGCAAAATTTGTCAACTTTTTCTTTTTCTCGTTTTTTTTTTTTGTCAGTTTTTTTTTCCTTGTATATTTTGTTGTTCTTTTCCCC
This sequence comes from Schizonepeta tenuifolia, assembly GCA_029490685.1. Taxonomy (NCBI): domain Eukaryota; kingdom Viridiplantae; phylum Streptophyta; class Magnoliopsida; order Lamiales; family Lamiaceae; genus Schizonepeta; species Schizonepeta tenuifolia. The sequence goes on along the minus strand of CM055960.1, from coordinate 53,986,546 downwards.
TCCTTTGTGAAATTTCTACAAAGATTTTCTGGTGTTTTATAGTGGTTGACAGTTATTTGAAATTTCACTATTTTGCCCTTGATTTTGGTTCGTCCTATCCTACCATATATCCACACTACAATTCTCGCTACTTTTTAGTCTTTTTGTGTCTTGAGAAAATGATTGGCTGACAATGACATACCACATTTACCACGTTTTTTTGCCATAAAAAAAGGAAACATGAATTATAAGAGATCAACGGTAGCGCGACCATCTCTATTGCATTTCAAGGTTTTTGGGAAGTAATTTTAGCAATTTTTATAAGATTTACTTTGACACCAGTAATTTATATTGACTGCTGTTGATTACTTTTTCTAGTGTATCCGCATCTATTGCTTATACAACATGACACCTTGCGTCTATCTTTTTTTTAAAATCACAACTTTTGTTAGTAATACTCCCTCCGTCCATTTTTTAAAGCCCCGTTTACTGTTGGGAACAGAGACTAAGAAAAGCTGAAAAAGTGAAGTTAGTGGAGTTAAGGTCCCACTTAGTGGAAGTAGAAGAAGTAGATTGGAAGTTAAAATTATTATGAGTGGAATAAGAGTCTCACTTGTTGTGAGTGGAAAAGATAAAATAGAGTTAAAATTGTTGTGAGTGGAATAAGAGTCCCACATATTGTGAGTGGAAGAAGTTGGATGGGAGTGGAAATTGTAGTAAGTCTCACTTAATGTGAGTGGAAAAAGGTAAATGGGGCTTTAAAAAATGGACAGTTCTTTATGAACAAATGAGGCTTTAAAAAATGGACGGAGGGAGTACTATTTTTTTTTTTTTTCAGAATTGTTTGTAGCATGGCCATTTCAATCAATATATGTACATAACATTACAACAATAAAATAAGAGATGCAACAACGTTATTGGGTGATCAAGATAAATTATGAAAATCTTTGCTACATTATACTACCTCCGGTCCTTAAATAAATTCCTAGGAGGGAGTGACACAAGAATTAAGGAAAAAGTTGTTGTGAGTGGGAGTGACACAAGAATTAAGGAAAAAGTTCTTGTGAGTGGGAATAAGTAAAGGTATGAGAGAATTTTTTATTGTATAGGTATGACAAAAATAGGTAGGAAGTTATTTAGAGACCGTCCTAAAAATGAAAGATAGGAAGTTTTATGAGATCCGAAGGTAGTATATGGTATAAAATGTGTCTAGATTAGGAAGGTAGATACCAACATCTTGGTGATGAATATTTGGTTTTTGATTTCAAAGATACCGAAGGACTTCATTTCGGTTTTAAATAAAATAAAATAAAAACTAACTAATTTAATTTGGTTAAGTCCGTTAACATTTGGAAGTCGGTTCTCTGTTTTCCAATACGACTTTGAATCGAACCGACCAAGCGAACACCCTACCATAAAAAATGATGATAACGACACAATATAAAATGACGAAAGTTAGTTATTTCCCACCCAAGATAACACAAGAGATATCCTACTTCAATCGCATCATCGTGTAACATCTGTTGCACCAACTATATCATTTCTTCCTATTTTATCTAAGTACAGTTCACTTTAATGCATGCGTAGAAGTAATAAAATACCATTAAATAACCTATCTCATTTCGGATTCAAGGTCAAAATGTTTTGCAGTCAAACACGGGCAAAAGTTTAGCCAGTTTTCTCCTCACAAGTCAATGTGAAAAAGAAAGATGTAATGTCTCACTATTATGTGAATTTTGCAATCACGCTACAATTTGGCTAATCCTCGAAGGAAGTCCGTCCTATAACCGTGAACTTCTGTCATCTACACTCGTTGCAGCTTTCTGTATGCATCAACCTAATCACAACACTTGATCTTTAGATATGAAGTAGCTCATATTTGAACACGATATAGTTTAGAGAAGTAAAATAACAGCAATGAGATGAGAATGGTACCTTCCAAGTGGTGTTCTATCGTTAACATTTCATTTTCGCAATGAAAGGTCGATGTGAAGGTATGCAATAGAAGTGGCAAAGAGAAGGAAAAATGTCGAAACTAGCATCAAGGGTTCCGCTAGCATGAATAATGGGTTGAACTTGTAATGTACCTGCATTTACGAAATACAATGATAGAATTTGAGTATGGATTCCATTGGACCGTGCACAAAAAAAAAATATATTAGAAATAAAATCTGTCAGACTTACAGTCCCATGATATTTACAAGAGTGCAAAGATCTCACGAATTACAGAAAATGGACTAGTTCATTCAAAAATTGGTTCATTTCGACAGCAAAGATGAAGATCTATTAAATCTTACAGGCAGATCGGAGATCATCAGGTTAATGCCAAACATGAGCAGCTACTGGAATATATACATTACATTTCAACTAAAGGCGAATAACATTTCATACTTGGTTCCCTTTTTGCTGTATTTTTGTTTTGTGTGAGTGTGCACGTATCGGCTTTGGGGAGGGTGGGGGGCCAGGGTGGTGAGATTCCCTTATGAGGATAAGGAAGAATGGGTGCATGAGTGAATAAGCACATAATGGTACTTGGTTTTTGAAGACTATATATTAACTCGTAATGTAGAGAAATGTGACTATAAGAAATAATTTCTGTATATCAGTTGCCCATACATGACGGGCAATAAAGTCAATGCATTGAGAGGTTACCTGGAAAGGAACATTATGCTCAGGGACTACATTTTTCTTTTCCAGAACCACAACAGTCCGTCCAATCACATCAAGGTATGAGTACTTCGTCTGCAAGACGTTGTAAAAGCATTATAGCCAACATCAATGGATGAACGTTCCCAATTAGAAGAATAACAGAAATATACAGTATTAGAGTAATAATAACATTGCAGGCTGCATAAGTATACTAGATAATTAAAGAGATTTAAGAGGTTATTGTTGCACAACTAGCACCACAATTACAGTGAACAAACTTTTGGATCAGAAGATACATTCTGAATGGAGTTTCACCAGCATCCCGAGAGAAAATTACCAAAAGAATAGTTCAAAGATTTGTAAATACATGCTGCGACCACTGTTATCATAAGATATTCAGATATATAATGAAAGGGTAGAGCTAAAATGGAATGAAAAGAACAATCCAGTTCACAATGTTTGATGTTTCAGTATATACATATAATAGTTGACCCCGATGTTTGATCTAGAAAATCATACCTCTAAAGTTTGTTTGACTGCAAATGGAACTTCAACAAAAGGATCCTTTGAGCCCTCTGGAAGGACAACCTAAAAACCAAATTAAATTCATGTTATAGCGCTTAATTACAGTGAAGGTACCAAATCCTTAAATAACAGAGACATAATTTGAATATAGTAACATGTTAACAGTACATACTTTGATTGTCAGCTTGTCAACTACAGTATCAGCGATAGGGCAGCCAAAGCTGTAATTCAGGTAACGAGCACCAGCAGCTGATTCAAAAAGGAAGTCCTTCAGCGGCACCCCGTATCCAATGACAAAGGTTGCCTTCCAGCCTCCAAATAAAGGATACCGTGGCTCTATTAACAACTCAGACTGGGAGAGAGATGCACATAATTCAGATAAGGCTAACTTCATTTTCTGTTTTACAGTAGTGCTAATATCCCAGCACAACAACAGTGCAAAGAAAGGACATAATTATTCTCATTTCAGAAAGTTTGACAGCTATGTAGCACATCAGGTCTATTTTTTAAGCATTTGCAATAGGATGCAGATCTTAAATATTCCATTAGAGACCAACAGCATAGAAGAATCGAGATAGATTTGACCAGAATTGTTCAAAAAGAAATTGAGATAGTTTAATAAAATAGAAAAGGCTTAAAACACCAGCAGCCTAAAACAGGGTCTCCACTTTATATGCTAGTGATTCCATAAGCTAACAGAGGGGTTGAGAGTGAGAACTACCTTCTTGGAGTTTGTGCGTAAGCGAGATGATGATATATTCCCTATACTATCCCTGTAGTAGACAGAGTGAACTCGTGGGGGTAGTTCTGCAAGAAGATGCTTGAAAGAAGAGACACCACTACCACCAGGCCTAGATTGATACTCAACCCTGTAACAGAAATACTAATAAGGCTGAAGGACTAAAAGTTACTATATGAATGTGACAGCTAGCATAAGTTATTGTTATAGTTAAAACAAAAATTACTCAAAAACTCTCACTAATAAATTTTTGCTTTTCCTATTTACATTGAAAAGAGCTAACAAATTGTAGTAAGCATACAATGCATTGCAGTAAACTTTATAACCTCAATATCTATCACTACATTTTTGTGGACATGCTTGAGTGATAATCGGCATAATTAAAACTGCATTTAACTTAAAGAAAAACACTAGAGTCAAAACTTAAACAATGAAATATTGAAATAGAATTTCTTTCCATTTTTTGTAACCTAACCTCGAAAAAGCACCTTTGTGCTTTGCACCGGCATGAGCTAACGTGTAACGCTCTGTGACCTGTACACTCCCCCAATGAGAGATTTCAATTTCACGCTCAAGCTCCTCCACAACAGCAAACGGATGGTTATTTTCAAAATGAATCATAACTGGAGAGTACGAGTAAGGACCACGGCTCTCATATGGCCCATATCTCAGCTCAGTACCACTACGGTGAGTGGGTTCAACTTGGGTGAAAGATTCAACATTGTTACTTGGGGTTTTAACCACTGTTGCCTGGTGCATGATATGATATGGCGACAGTATAATTGCACTATCATGGTAATAAACTAATTGAGGATCAGACTGTGCTATCTCTGCTGGGAATGGTTCAAGAGATTGGGTCAAGATGTAAAGTATTTCTAGGGTGGTAGTTTCACCCTTTGCTAATGGCTTGAGCAATGATACAGAATAATATTTTGTTCCATTAGGTGCCTCAGGTCGTTCGGTTGGGATGGCTTTAAGAGGAAAATAAGATTTCTTCTTCTTTTTTCCAACAGCTACAGCTGCTTTAACCAATGCAAGATGGTCAAATTGCGAAGGTGGAAACGCTAAAAGAACTTCTGATGCTGGAGCATCCTCAGTGTTTTCTACCTACAGAAAGAAAATTCAAATGGAAAACTAATAAAAAACATGAAAGATATATTAAAAGCAAGGAATATACTATACACATATAATTTCATACACCAGTTAAGATGGAAGTTGCTCGTCCATTCAGTTTATGTTTAATTTTGGGTAGATTCTAAAACTACTAAACCAAATTACATTTTTTTGCAGATTATTTTGGATCGAAGTCATAAAGGACATCCCGCTGTCTGTCTCTCGGGACATTTGGATTGCAGAAAAAAAAGCTCATCACCTCATAATAATGGAAGTGTAACTTGATTTCTTAAAATCACAAGTTTACTCCATAAGACTATTGCAAACCCATAATTGTTTCTTCTCAATAGAAAAACAAGATAAGTAAATATAACCTCTCGCACCACGGATAGATTTATTTATATCAATTCAATTAAAGCGGATAGTAGTTAAAGAGATTACCTTCAATGTCAAGTAAACCCTAACAATGTGCGAAGTCAATTCAATCTGCACCAAATTCAATTGCACGAGAGTGAATCAAAATGAAGTAAACATGTAAAATGAAAAATTAAAATTCATAAACAGACTACATTTGTGGATTAGAACCAAAATATACTCTTCAGAATTCAGATTAAGAAACCGAGCAAGGGATCGGAAAAGTGTATTCACCTGACGCTCAGCCTGGAGGATCTGGAGGCCGGAAGAGGAGGCCGACGATGATTTGATGATCAGCGAGATGACGAATACGAAGAGAGAGAAAATTGCAGCTGCCATCGGCTTGAAGATCTAGTGAGTTTCTCTCTCTACAGTGATGAGTAGACTCAGAGAGCATTCAGTTTTCTTCTAATGCAGGCCTTGCCCGTCAACTGGTTTGTTTGTCTAAACCCGGGTCCGGATATTCGGAAATGGGTCGGTTATGGATATGGTTTTACGAGTCGGGTTATTTATTTGCTCTATCATTTTTATTTGTAACTCGAGGAATATTTGCTTAGGGAAATAAGTAGTTACCCACCCTTCTTCCACTAAATCAAGTCTTATCAATTGTACATGTGGAAAGTGATAGTATTTGTAATTATTTTTATTACATCAATTTTTTATATTATTAATGATTTAAAAGTAGAACTATGGTTTAATTTGTGGTTGAAAAGTAAAATTATATTTATGATTTATACTGTGTTGTGGGACTAATTACTATTGATGTCTTACTTCCCCACCAAGCTGCCATATTCTCATTATTATATGCCCGGTGACAATCTTAACATCGACATTTGCAGCGGTCTTTTCCAGTGCGACCTTTGGATGAAGCTTGTCGACCGCTCCGACTTCTCCCGTCCCGATTCCCTCACCGACGCCGCCTCTCGCATCCGCAAGAACTTTTCTTATTTCCGCGTCAACTACGTCTCTCTCGCCGCCCTCTCTCTCGCCCTCTATATATCTACTCACTCAACCAGGTTCCCCCATTGTCTTGCTGGTTCTCCTCGCCGTATGAATTTTTTCTGTACCTCTTCCGCCACCCCCGGGCGGATCAGCCGCTCATCGGCCGTACATTTTCTGAGCTGGGAACTTTCGGGGTGTTGGTGGTGTTCACCGTTGTTGTGGTGTTTCTGACCTCTTTGGATTGCTGCTCATCTCCACCTTGAAATTCACGATACTTAACATGTCTTTTTGAAATTCAGGATAGTTAGCATAATTCTGTGATTAATACTCTGCAACTATCATCATTTAACCTACAAGTTTTGAGTTGATTTATGTTTAAAAAATTCTTATGAATGGATCATCCCCTTTGTTTAATAATAATAATTAAAAATTCTTCGCGGCGTTTCTGATAGGCGAATCATGTTAATTTATATGAATGAAGTCGACGATTTGGTGTTTAAACTCAAAATCTATTTATAACGTTGTAATCGATTGGTGAGATGTTCCTCTATTTAATTACTAGTGTGCAACCCGTCGAAATTCGACGGGTATCATTTTATATATTATATTTTTATGAGTATAAATTAAAAATACAATCAAATATATTATACAATTATAGAATCAGTACAAATAATTAGAGGATATATTACATCCATAGATCCAATATTGGACTATCGAGAGTAGACCCAAAGTTGGGTCTCGTAAAAATTTTATGGATTAAATTCTAACGGAAAAATCACATACTGTTTATTACATCATTCTAGTAAAAGAAAAAATCGACATATCTTGCATAGCAAGTGAAAGAACATCTTGGGTGCAAAATGTCTATAGCCCTACGTCATATCTCTAGTCATCATAATCATGCTGTAATGCCCCGGGAATTCCTTACGATCTCAAAATTTTAAAGTAATTAATAATAATGGCTTTGCACGCCTAAGTTTACGATTTTGAATTCTAAGACTATCGGTCGAATCCATTTCCGAAAATAAATTACGGAAGTCAGCTAGACGACTACTGTGTTTAGGGTTAACGCGTACGAAAAATTTTTAGTTTGTGAACTCAGAACGGAAAACCGTCTGATTTTTACATTCACGAAATCGCGATACGAACTCGCCCGAGAAAGTTCGTTTTTATGATTTTCCGGACAAAACTCGGACTGTGTCGTCCCGAGTTTTTGTCGGAATTAATTTTATAAATTTTATTTTCCGATTAAGTTTTATACGTTAGAATTTTTGGATGAATCGGAATTTGACGATTTTGTGCCGAGCTTCGTTTTTCGTCGTTCGATTTCCGTAACGTCGTATAGCGTCGGAAAAGCTCGTATTTTCCTTCTTTTCTCTCTTATAGCCGACTTCCCTCTCTCACATTAGCTAGATATTTGATTTTTATATAGTATAAACTTTACACCTAATGTTTTACTATTCAACCTTTACACCTATTAGGTTATTATACCTTATAACATATCTTATAACAAATTAAATCACTCATCTCCTCCCTCCCTCAACTCCCATCGGCTGCACCTCTCTCTCTTTCTCCCATTTTCATTTCTCCATTGAAGATCAAGTTCTTGAGCAAGAGTTTCCACACAAGTTCTTCATCCAACCTTTGAATCTTATAACTTTCTTTGTTAAATCTCAAGGTAATCCTCTCCTCTATGCTTCTATCATCCATCATCCATTTCTTTTATTTTTTTTTCTTTGGATCGAAAATTTAGGGATGTTGGAACTAGATGTTTGATCTTGAATTAGTGAAATTAGATGTGTTAGATGTGATAATTAGGGATTAAAATTGGATGAAATCAAGAACCCTAATTGCCTTGATAATACCGAAATTTTAGGGCATTTGTGTAGGATGTTTGAATCTTTCAATTGATGTTATAATCATGCTTAGGAAGTGTTCGATTAGGGATTAAAACAAAAAGAAATCGAAAGCCCTTTGATTGATGAAAACTGATTTAGGGTTTAGGGTTAGGAATTTGGGGATTTTCAATTTCATGTTGCATTTGGACTTCAATTGATTAATTGATGTTATAATAGTATGATTAAAAGTTAAATGGTGTTGATTAATGAAGAAAATCACTCTCTTAATCTTTGTGTAAGTACCGAAAATTATTAGAAAATTAGGGGTTTGATATAGCTTGGTTTAATTGATGAAATGATGATAGAATATGGTTTCTAATGACATTAGATGATGTTATGAATTTAATAAGAATTTTCTAAAATAATTATTGAATTGGTAAGAGATGAAGATCTCGAATTAAGTTGAGATATAGTGATGATATGAAGTGATGATGTGCATGAAAATGAATCTCGTTAGATTATGTTTGATGACGTAGAAAATGAACGAAATCCGATAACTTTTAAAATTGTGTAAGAGACGAACAATTAGTCGTAATTAATAACCGAGAAGTCGAATGAGAATTTTAACTTGATAATATTGTTTATGATGGGCGTGAGAACGATTTTGTAGTTGATGTCATGAGCTTTCGAGCTAATATAATATGAGTTATAGTGATAGTCGAGAACTAGAACGAGAAATTGATAACTTGTTTTGGTTTAGTACTTGATAGTTGGAAGCCGACATTTAGAACGTCGTGCTATTGGACGAGTTTTGAAAAGGAGTTCATCACGTACGGGGGTACGTGTTGACTGCCTTGAGAGTCAAGTTTCTTAAGAAATCGAATACGAGAACTTAGAACGAACCTAAGAAGTTATACGTCGTTTCCATCGAGCAACTAGGGTTAGCGCGGCAGTTTTGCGATCCTTGCCGGAAACTGTAATAACTTTTAGCTCGTTTATCGGATTTGCGATCCGTAAATTGGAGCGTAAACTAGACTTCCCGAGCTTTCTAATGGTACAGAGCTCATCCCCTATTTCCAGTTCCCCTGTTCTGGGCAGTCCCCAGAGTTACTGCCTTGCACAGTGAATTTTCAGATTTCATTCTTCTAAGTTGTTTCGTTCGCAACTTAGTTTCTTTCGATCGTTTAAGCCGTAATAACTTGACGACTATCTTCCTACTGACCTCAGTGTCAAGTACGGGGCCTTGAGTGCTAAACGAGACGAGTTGGTATCTCGTATCCGTCAAAGTAAAGAAATCTAGTTAAGCGTGAAAATGCATAAATCGTATAAAGAACTAAAACTTAATTTCCTAAGTTGATTTCCTTTCCAACTTAGTTCCTTTTGATCTTTTAAGTCGTATTAAGCTATCGACTACCTCTCTACTGACCTAAGAATCGAGTATGAGACCTTTCGAGTTCCAGACGAGATTTGTTCAAGTCTCGTTCCTGTTTAATTAAAATGAAATTAGTAGCGTGCAAATGCCTAAAGAAATGAAACGACTAAAACCTTTTTCGTTTTTCCAATGATCGATTATCTTTTACGACCCGATTTTAAGTGTTATTATTTTACGATGAAGGAGGAAGCCGGCAGTAAGGAAAGGACGGAAGATTAGAAGATCGGAGGCTAGTACTTATTAGTTCTGTATTACAAGGTGGGCTTTTATATATGAAACAAAACGAGCAATGCTCTAAAATCTTTCTTTATCGCTTTGATATCTGTGTTTTCAAAGTGATAATTATGGCATGAACTGTTTTATGTTTTATGTGAGTTCTCTTGTACCTATCTGAGTTAACATTCGTGTTTTCCAGATTTAGAGTTAATCTAACTAGGTTTACTAACGATCGGCTCTGAGTTAGCTGCTAAGTGCTTTCCAGAGTTAGTGCACTTTGTAACCTGTGGTGTATGTGATGTCCTGTTGAGGGGTACCAGCCACGGTGAATGAGAATTGGTCAAGATTGAACGTAACATACCAGAAAAATGCTTGCAAGCGAAATTGAGAAAAAAGAGTCAGAAAATGTTTAGTAGACACGGCCCCTTTTTAATAAAATCCCCGATGTGCTACAAATTATGAAATGCCATATTTATCTATACCTATGATTATGTTTTCGGCATCGTGCCCACTAAGTACCTTTGTACTTAGCCCTGCATTGTTTTCTAAATGTGCAGGTTGAAGCGACGATAGCAGCGGTGGTTGAAGTTGGGTTGAAAAGATAGGAAGCTTTAGCTTATGACTTACTTCCGCTGCGAAACTCTAGAATCTTTTTGAGAATATGTATATTGAACAAACCACTGTAGCATAAGTCTGTAAACTTGAACTTAGTTGCTTCCGAGTACTTTTGTCGAGTAATCCTTAGCGATTAACTCTTTCTTTATAATATTCAAGTTTTGTTCATTGAATGTTTGATATCTTTTATGTATGTTTAGTCAGTTAGCCCCCTTCTTCCCCGCTTCTTTAATCCAACCCCAGTCGCACCCCGGCTTCGGCCGTCCCTCGGGATTTGGGGCTGTGACACATGTGATCCATGACCTTATTTACCTTCTATATATATGCGACGATTCATCTCTCTAATATAGCTCAACACTCTCGTCCATCTATTTCTCATCCTCCGCGGAACCAAGACAACACGAGAAGTAAACATGGCTACTAAATATGCATAATAAACCTTAAGCCAAAGTCTAGCAAGATATGACGTAACGATATTATAGTAATTAAACATTTACAAACATAAAAAATACTATAAAGAGCATCTATGGAACTATATTCCATAAACACCCATCTACATAATCAACATAGGGTTTCTTTTTCCATAGGAATAGTCTAGCGGTATAGTGAGCACTTAAACTGAAACGTGTCAGTTCAAACTTTACTAATGCTTTTATAGATTGAATCCGTCATAGTTGTATTTGAAAAATGTGATTCACGTGTCATGCATGGTTTCCACGTGTAGCACGACCGAATGAAGCGACATGAAGGTTATCACGACATAAAAAAGGGAATTTTTTATATGGGAATTACTTAACGTGGTAATTTACAAATATTAATTTAAAAATAATTTAAGTTTTATTTGTAAGAGATATATTTCGACAAAATTATTACAATAAGCATTACATGAATAATCACCTGGTCGCAAATAACTGTTATATAAAAGGATCATCTCTTGTATTGACGTATAATCACTTTACGTGATGATTTATAAGAATAATTTTCCAAAAAAATAATAATTTAATACTCTATTTCAAGTATATAATTTGACAAATCATTGCAAATAATCATCTCGTAGGACAATAAGTGTTACATGAATGATAATCTCGTTGCAAATATGTATTGCATGAAGGATTGTCTCGTGTAAAGTTTATTGACGTATAATAATTTTACGTTGTATTTCAATATAATTTCAAAAAGTATTTCAAATTTTATTTAAAGCGATATAAATTGAAAAAAATAAGTGTTATATGAAGTATCATTGCAAGTGATCATGTGGTTGGACAATAAGTGCTACATGAATGATCATCTTGTTGCAATTAAGTATTGCATGAATGATCATCTCGGGTAGAATTGATTAACGGGAAATCACTTTACATTTTTATTTATAAATATAATTTTAGAAATTATAATTCAGTACTTTATTGTAATGTTATAATTTCACAAATCATTGCAAATATGTATTACATGAATTATCATCTCGTATTGAATTTAGGAAATTGGCAATTGATATTTTTTTAATATTTGTGAGTTAGGAACATCCCGCAATTAGATTGATTATTGTGAGAAATAAATCATATTCATAGATCTCGGAAGATGTATGGCTCAGATTAGCTCATATTTCTAAAATAAAAATAATTTCTACATGACCATCTCCTTGCACATGTATACTTGCTTCAGAATTGAAACATTAAAAAATTTATAAGTATAAATTTAAAAAAAATAAAATTAGAAGTATTTTATGTCAAAGTGATAATATTACGACAATGTATTGGAAGAGTGTTAAACGACTATATGAAATTATAATGTTATTATTATACAAAATAAGTTAAGGAGGAATAATGTTACTCAAGTGATAGTACCCGTTCTTTCAATCTAAACCACCAAATTCGTATGTCATGTCCCCAACTCAATTTTTATATATTTACCCGTCCCAAATCTAGGCAATGTCAATGGGTTAGGTACCCCCCTCCCCCCTCCATCAAGCCTTTCTCAAACCTGAACCCGTTTAGATTTTCTTCATTCGATTAAAAATTGACTTCACTACCCAAACTGCCCAAAAAATACGTCAACACTCCGTTGGACAATACTTGTTAATTACCCGCTAAAAATTGAATACTATAAGATTAATATTAAATAGTAAAAATAATAAAAAGTTATAATCAAGATAAACATATCAATACACAACTTTAATAAATAAATATCCAAACAAATACTTATTAACGAAATATCTAACATGAGTATTTTAAAATCGATATCTCATAAAGTGTTCAAATAGATTACACTAGTATTTAAGAACCAGACTAATCTATTGTCATCCCTCGCCAAACCTTTTTAAAAAAGATATTTTACTGCTCGTAATCGTCACGGCGCAATTATGTGGGAAAAAATGAACACTACTTATTTAAACAAATGTAATAAATAGTGTTAATACAATGTTACAATATAATTATAATATATTGTAAATAGCAAAAATAACAAAGAATATAATTAGAATATAAATATCAATGAAAATATTATTTAAACAAATGTAATAAACCAAATCTACCATGATGTTTTCCACCATTGAACATTATGATAATTAAATATGAAAATAAATATATAACAAAAATTCTATTTTTCATTTTGAGTGCATGGAATAGAAAAAAATTCAAGGCACCATGAAATTACTGATAACCATAATTACATTATAAACGTATAGATGGATTTGGGTAACGGAAAGTCATAGAGAATCATCCACAATCTCAATCCCGTCACAATTTGCAAATGTTGTTTTTATTTAGTACTTATTCCCGTACATGTATAGTAATGTCTGCCTAATAATTCAAACCTGTTTGTGTTTACACATGTACCCGTTTTTTTTTTTTCGATTAAAAATATTACAACTTATTCTCATCTTGAACATGTATATATATCCCGCTATGATCTTGAATATGTCACAGCCCCAAATCCCGAGGGACGGCAGAAGTCGGGGTGCGACTGGGATTGGATTAAAGAAGCGGGGAAGAAAGGGGGTTGAAAGAATGACATACATCAAGACAGCATCATTACTATGAACAAGACCTCGATATGTAATTATAAGGAAGAAAGGAAGAGTTGACCTCGAAGATCACTCGACAAGGTTTACAGAAACGAACCTAAGTTATAAGTATGAAACAGAATTTGAACCAAAAGTGGTATTCAATATTTACATCACAAAAGCATCAAGAGTTATGCAGCGGAAGAACTAAGCTAAGCATAAAGTGTTCTCAATTTCAACAAGCTCGAATCCTAACTCAACCCTCCTCCGCTGCCGTCGCTTCAACCTGCACATTTATAAATACATGCAGGGCTAAGTACAGAAGTACTTAGTGGGCACAATGCCGAAATCATAATCATAAGTAGTGATAAATCAGGCAGCTCATTTATAGCGCATCGGGGTTTTCATTTAAAAGAGCCCGTGCCTATTAAACATTTTTATCTCATTTTAAAAAGTAGCTCTCGAGAGCATTTTTCTGACAGATGTTACGTTCAAATCTTGACCAAAGCTCATTCATCGTGGCTGGCTACCCCTCAACAGGATATCACATACACCACAGGCTACAGTGTACACAACTTTGGATAGCGAGTCCAAAGTCCGATCGATAATAAAACTGGAAAGCACGAATGCTAACTCAGATAGGTACAAGAGAACATAAAGCTCAAAAACATTTTAAGCCTGATATCACATTGAAAACACAGTTATCAAAGCTCGTAAAGGTCACTTTCGAATTGTAGAAAACCCCACATTTTATTTGTTATATAAGAAAAGCCCACCTCGAAATTACAGAACTAAATAAACGAGATTCCTTCCTTTAGTCTTCCGTCCTTTCTCTGAGCTGTCTTCCTCCTTCATCGTACATTAAGCATAATCTCGATAAGTCGTCGAAACGATATAAGAAAACGGAAATCGAAGTCATAATCGATTTAGTCTTTTATGTGTTTCAACTTTTTTTTAGGCATTTGCACGCTTAACTAAGTTCTTTTGTTTATTCGGAAACGAGATACAAACATATCTCGTTTTTACACTCAAGCTCTGTACGTGACTCTTAGGTCAGTAGAATAGATAGTCGTTGACTCATTACGACTTAAAAGATCGAAAGAAACTAAGTTGAGAAGAAAATCAACTTAGGAAATTAATTTCTGAAAATTCACTGCGCAATGCAGTAGTTCTGGGGACTGCCCAGAACAGAGTATCTGAAAACAGGGGAAGTGCCCTGTACCGAATGAAAGCTATGGAAGTCTAGTTTACGCTCCAATTTACGGATCCCAAATACGATAAACGAGCTAAGAGATATTGCAGTTTCCGGAAAGAGTCGCAAAACTGCCGAAATTAACCCTAAGGTTTAACATAATCGATGTACGACATCCTAGGTTCGTTCTAAGTTATCAAACCTATATCCTCACAAAATTAACACGCCAAGGCAGTAGACACGTACCCCCGTACGTGAAGAACTCCTTTCCATTTCCCGTTTATAACCACGACGATCATAACCTCGTCGGTTTAACTACCAATTACTATACCAACAACAAGTTAATATTACATTTCTAGTTCTCGATTTTAACCACAACTCATTAATTAATAAACCGAAAGCTCATGACATCAATTACAAAGTTGTTCCTTAGTTCATAATAAGCATTATTATTCCATTAAAAACCTTACTCGACTTCTCGACTATTACTTACGTTCGGTTTCCCGTTTCTTACCAAATTTCCAAAGTTATCGGAATACGTTCCATTTTCTACAACATTAAACATTATTTATCGTAGATCATTACTACGTATCTCATTACCCTATATCATCAACCATTCTCAACTTAATTAGGGTTCTTCATCTCTTAGAATTTTCATAATATTTTAGATTAATTCCAACTAATTACCAACATCAATTATTATCATTAGGATCCATAATCCATCATCAATTCATTGATTAAGGATCAACTACATAAACCCCAAATTTTATCCTCATTTTCGGTTTTCACCAATTAATAGGGGAGGTGGTTTTCTTCTTTAATTAACTCCATTAATCTAACAATTAACCTATTACAACACTTAATCAATCAATTACTAAACCATTTCACCATCAATTTGAAAACCCCTAACTCAAACCCTTAGCAAATTTTCGGTCCATCTCACAATTATAGGGCTTTTGATTTCTCTTGGTTTAATTCCTCAATTAACACACTCCTAAGTCCAATTATACAACCAATTAAAGAATTAATCATCCTATCTAAAATACCCTAAAATTTGGTCCTCTCATAGAGTTAGGGTTCTTGGATTTCCTCAAGTTTTTAACCATAGAATTTAATAACTAACCATCTAATTACAAGAATCGGAACTAAAATCATCCTAATTCTCAACTAATAGAAATCGGTCAAGATGGAAAATTAATGAATTCAAATTTTAAATGGATAGATGTGTAGCTATTGAACATACCTTGAATATTAATGAAAGTAGGAATAGAATTTGATGGATGGATAATGAACTTGTGAAGTAATTCCTTGAAGAACTTGAGGTATTTTAATGGAGAATGGAAGAAAGAAATCTTGGAGAGAGGGAGAAGGAAATTCTCGGCAATGAGGATAGGAGGAGAAGAAATGGATGACAAACTTAATGAAATAGTACTTAGCTAGGTGTTACTTATTTAATTATTAGAAGTTGAGAGAACAAATGAGTCACCATGAATTTAATACTTAAAAAATAAAATATCCTAAACTAAATGGTGGGGAGGTCGGCTGCCCTCTTTAAATTTTTAAAGAATACGCGCATTTTCCCGCGTGATACGTCGTTACGGAAATCGATAACGAAAAACGTATTTCGGCTCGTTATCGGCGAAATCCGATTCGATCATAAATTCCGATATATTTGAAATACTTAAAAAGTATATTTCAAACTTAAAAATCTAAAAATATCATTAGGACATCACAGTCCGGAAATTAGTTTTCGTACGCGAAAACCCTAATACGGTAGTCATTTAACTGACTTCCGTAATTTATTTTTGGAAACGGTTTTCACCGTTGGTCTTAGAATTTTATTTTATGAACTTAGGCGTGCAAAGCCATAATTATTAATTAATTTCATTTTTAACGACGGTAAGGATTTTCCGGGTTATTACATCCTACCCCCCTTGGAAAAAATTTCGTCCCGAAATTTGCATATCTTCTGCTAATGATGAGGATACCTCTCCTTCATCCTCTCCTCGAGCTCCCACGTGACGTCCTTCTGCCCGTGGTGATTCCATAACACCTTTACTGATGGTATCGATTTGGTTCGTAATTTCTGAATTTTCTTATTCATAATTGATATCGGCCTCTCATTATAGCTCAAATCAGATTCAAGAACTACGTCTTGCTGACTGATCATATGTTTAGGATCATAGACGTATTTTCTCAACTGAGAAACGTGAAACACGTTATGGACACTTCCTAGACTTGGCGGTAAGGCCAATCTATAGGCAACGGGTCCTATTCTCTCGAGAATCTCAAAGGGTCCTATGAACCTTGGTTGCAACTTACCCTTAATACTAAATCGAATGATTCCTTTCGAAGGCGAAATCTTAAGGAAGACTTTATCGCCTATTTCGAACTTAAAATCCTCACGAAGTTCGTCGGCATAAGATTTTTGTCGGCTCTGGGCTTCTTTCATTCTTACGCGAATTTGCCGAACAATCTCAATCATTTCGTTAACCGCGTTTGGTCCTAAGTTCTTTCGTTCACCCACTTCATCCCAATAAAGTGGTGACTTGCATTTTCGCCCATATAGAGCCTCATAAGGCGCCATTCCTATCGTCGTCTGGTAGCTGTTATTGTACGCGAATTCGACCAAATGCAGAATATCTTCCCAATTCGAACCTTGATCCAAAACTACCGTTCTCAGCATATCAACGAGTATCTGTATCGTCCTCT
Organism: Schizonepeta tenuifolia; assembly: GCA_029490685.1. Lineage (NCBI taxonomy): Eukaryota > Viridiplantae > Streptophyta > Magnoliopsida > Lamiales > Lamiaceae > Schizonepeta > Schizonepeta tenuifolia. Next base: position 53,969,182 of record CM055960.1, on the reverse strand, counting down.
CCGACTGTCCATCTGTCTGAGCGTGAAAAGCTGTACTGAAGTTAAGCTCCGTCCCTAGCTCTCTCTGCATTGTGATCCAAAATCTCGACGTGAACTTGGCATCTCTATCGGATGTTATCGATTTTGGTACTCCGTGTAGACGTACGATCTCACGGACATACAGTTGTACCAATCTCTCTGATCCAAAGGTGATTTTAATCGGTAGAAATTGAGCTGATTTGGTAAGCCTATCGATAATTACCCATATGGCATTATTTCCTCTTCTCGAATTAGGCAAACCTATCACAAAATCCATTGCTATGCCTTCCCATTTCCATTCTGGGACATCCAATGGTTGTAATAAACCATACGGTCGTCTTTGTAACGCCTTAACCTGCTGGCGGCAAGCTAAACATCTCTCTACGAACGAGGCAACGTCTCGTTTTAGTCCATTTCACCAAAATGCTATTATAAGGCTGAGCCTGATATGAGTGATACTTTTGTTTGTTAATTAACATAATTTATTTTATATGTGTATACAATTTAGCAAAATAATGTTGTACGTGTTTTATTTACAATTGAGAGTTTAATAATCATCAGTTAATTACTACTATTAATTTATAATTAAGCAATAAACTTAATCAAATCATTATCCTAAGCATTGTATATTCACCCCAACAAATATGTATTTAATACTTGTAACAGTTTTATATTAAATGCATGATTGCCAATAATAATTGTGATATTCTAAATTTAAAATAAAAAATTGAGATTTTAGATAATTAACAAAGAAAAATTCTAAAAAATCCACCTAAGCATGTGGATAAATGTGGTGCTTGAGATCCATTCTCCTATTATAAAGAAGATAATCATCAGTTAATTACTACTATTCATTTATAATTAAGCAATAAACTTAATAAAATCATTATCCTAAGCATTGTATATTCACCCCAACAAATATGTATTTAATACTTGTAACAGTTTTATATTAAATGCATGATTGCCAATAATAATTGTGATATTCTAAATTTAAAATAAAAAAATTGAGATTTTAGATAATTAATAAAGAAAAATTCTAAAAAATCCACCTAAGCATGTGGATAAATGTGGTGCTTGAGATCCATTCTCCTATTATAAAGAAGATGTTACTTATCTCCTCGTCCTTGGGTTTTGAGCTGACTATTAATTTTCTGCATTGCATCTCCCAATTTATTTGCGGCTATAACAAAATTTCGTTAATCAGAATCATGTCAATTTTAGTGCAAAATTCAGCCGTTTTGACATTATTTTTTCTTTAAATAAAATAATAATATGGTATTTAAGTGTAAGATATTTTTTTTGAGGAAAATATAAAATATTTTAGTAAACCTTAATTATGAAGAAACACGACTCTACTAATGATTCATTGAAAAGGGAAATAATAATAATAATAATAATAATAATAATAATAATAATAATAATAATAATAATAGACATTAAAAAAATATAGTCATCAATTTTTTTGCAATTTTTGTTTAAATTTCTAATTCTTTTTCTATAGATTTTTGCAATATTATTTTTATTAATTTTAAAGTATCATAAATTAATAAAAACCGATTAACAAATATTAGTTTCCAAGTAATGGAATTGATTGTTGCAATTTCATTTTCTTGATTTACTTGCAAGCGATATGAGAAGTGTTCCGATAAATGAACAAACAATAGTGTTCAATTAGTCGAATTGTCCTAATTTGAAATCAATGATTACTTGTGTGTGATGATTAGTATTTCAACAAACTAACAAATTATGGTTCAATTAGTGGAACTAATCATCGTAATCTCAATTTGGAGATTAATTTTGAGTGAGATGATTAGTATTTCGATAAAACACAATCATCATTATAATATCAGTTCGTTGTTTACTTATGAGTGAAATAATTAGTTTTTCTATAAATGATCACAAATTAAAAAAAAATGTTCAATTAGTAAAACTGATTATTGTAATCTCAATTCGTCGATTATATGTGTATGAGACAATTAGTGTTTCGATAAATTAAATCAAATTATAGGAAACAATGTTCAATTAGTGGAACTGTTGGGAAATTTATTAGTAAGAGTTTTGATGAATTCCAAAACCGACTGATCCCAACCGAGTAGATGTTGCCAGAACCTAATGTTAGAAGTTAGGCTTGCTGTTTGAGCAAAGTTAAGATTTTATCTTTACAGGTCTCCAGCTGAAGATGGCAACAAGGCATCACTCAGACAGAACATCAGTTGTCAAGAATTACAACTGAGAGCTCATATGATCAGATGCAAAGAGGAGGAAGTCTTCAGAACATCAGTTGTGAAGGAAAACAACTGAGCCTTCATCAGATGAGAAGCAGTAAAGGGGAAGACAACATCAGATGAAAGAAAGCCATCTGAGCGTTAAAACCCAACTGATCAGATACAAGGAAGACAACTGAGTGTTCAGTTTGAGAACATCAGTTGTAGAACTTAACCAAGAAGATCAACAGCTTGAAGACGAAGTCAGCTGAGAGTTCAAATGTTAGTTGTCAGATAGAACATCGGCTGAAGAACAAGCTAGCTGAAGATCGAAAGTCTTAACCGACCACTCCTTGTTGGAAGTCTGTTGTTAAGATTTAAATTTCAAAAAGGAAGTCACGTGAGGGTTTGACCGTTCAGTCATTACCCCATTTGGCCCAACACAAGGCTATCTCAGATGGAAAGCAGAAGAGCACAGATGCCATATCGAGAAAGTCTGCAGAGATCAGAGACAAGCCATCGCTTTCAAAGAACAAAGATCAACAGCTCCTCCAACGGCTAGTTGATACTCTCCGCCTATAAATAGAGGCCTTCATTCATTCGAAGAAGATACAAGACACACACACGAGAAGAAACCAGAGAGCAAAAGAAAGAGCAATATCCTTCACGAGTTGAACTGAAGTTAATCTCTTAGAACATCACTTGTTGAGAGTTCTAGAGTTAGTTAGTTTTGTGTCTTTAGATCGAACCTTGAGAACATCACTTAGTGAGAGTTCATAGAGAGTTAGATCATAGCTCACATCCCGTTCGAGCTTTTAGTTGGAAACACATTTTTTCTTTCACCTGAAAAGGTTTAGGATTCTACTCTTCCTGCAACTGAGTAGTTAGGTCGTTTAGTATCCGTAAACTAAACTGTAAGGTTGATAAGTACCCGCAAACTTATCCATAAAAGTTGCTCAGCCCGCGTAAGCTGAGTGGTTTGTCCAGAAGAACTTGGACAGAGTTGTGTGGATTCACAACTCCCCATGGACGTAGGAGGGTTATCTCCGAACCACGTTAAATCTCTGTGTGCTAGTGTTTTTCTTTATTCAGTTATTTCTTGCATTCTTAACTGTCTGACTAACCAGCATACAAACCTCATTTGCACATTCTCAACTGTTTTGGTTTTTGACCAACCGAGCATAAAAGCGTGAGTTGTTTTACGAGTTTAATTTCCACCACATTCCGCACAGCACAACTCTTCCAGCTGAGGTAGCTTACTCAGCTGTGAGATTCCAACTGAGTCTTTTTACTCGGTTGAAGTATTTTTCAAGGGTTAAGTTTTAAAATCCTGACTGGTGTATTCCGCCCTCCCCATACACCAGTAACTCGTTTCAGGACCATCAAGTGGTATCAGAGCAGTGGTTCAAAAGACTGCTGACTCTGTTTCACAAGGTGTGAATTCGAGAAAGTTTCTTCAGTGGTCAACTGAACAGATCTTTTTCACGCTAGTGCATATTTGCACTGTTGTTGTGTGCAGATGGACGTCAAGGATAAGATCGTGGTAATATTCTCGGTTGTAAATTATACATCCTGGAGGACACGGATGAAGAAGATCCTTCTGTCAAAGCATCATAGGATGCAACAAGTTCTCTCTTCCGGACCGATCGTCATCAAAGAAAGAATAGCTCGCACTCCTACAAATCCCAACGATGGGGATACAGTTGTGTAGTTTGTGGAGAAGCAGCCGGAAGACTACACTCCAGAGGAAGCCAAGGTGAGCAAGTTAGACATCTGGGCTCAGAGCACAATAATGTCCACAGTTGGACAAGATTATCTGCCTTGGATAGAGGAGTGTGAGACTGCAAAAGAGATGTGGGACATCCTGGCATCGCTGAGTGAAGGAAGTGATGAGACGAAGGAGAACAAATTCTCACATGCATGCCAAGACTTCGACAATTTTTGTCTGAAGACAGATGAAACAATTGATCAGCTAGAGCTCCGGTTTATGGACATCCTCAGAAGAATCCAGTCCATCCGAAGAGGAAAAATACACACTAAGAGAAATCAATCTCAAAGTGTTACAAGCTCTACCGGCTGAATGGGATACTTTCACCAATATCCACGAGAGCCGAGCTGACCTTGGTGAAATGGGAACTGAAAGACTGTTCTCAATCTTAAAGGGAAATGAGTATAAGGTGAACCGAAGAAGATCTCAGTCCTCGGTTCAGACGAGTCGACTTGAGGATGTTGGTTCAGCCTCAAAGTCAGTTGCTCTCCGAGCTGACTACTCAAAATCAAGAACATCGAGGCCAACCAGATCGGCTGACACGACTGCAAAGGAGCCAAGCAGAGAGGAACTGCAACAGAACATTGCAGCCCTGTCAAAGAAACTAGCCGACATGGACACTCGGTTCGGGAAATACAAACAATTCTACAAATCAAACCGAACTCGAGACAGTTCAAAGCCTGTCACCAACGGTTGCTTTGAATGCGGAAAGGAAGGTCATTTCAAGGCTGGCTGTCCAGATCTATCGAAGAAAGAGAGAGATGCGTTAAGGGCCAAACAAGCTGGAAAGAACAAGGCCATGGTTGCAGAAGAAGCAGCTGACGACATGGACATCTTCACTGACACTGAAGATGAGGATGAGCTGACTTCCACCAACAACGCGACCGGTCAGGATCAATGCCTCATGGCTCTTGGAACCGACCAGGATGATACTGATGTACACTCTAATCCTGCTAAGTTAAATTCTTCAAATATTTCTAACATGCAGGAATCACTGGACGAAGAGTTGGAACCCTCCTGGAGTGATTTTCAAGAACTTAGTGAGGAACTGCATCACCAATCGGTTGAGTTTAAGAGTCTTCAAGCTCAGTTCGCCAAACTTGAAGATTCCTTAACCGAAAAGGATGATCTGATCAAGAGCCAAACCGAGGAGATTGAGAATCTCATGAGTCAACTGAACGAGGCTAAGGCTCCAACTGATAAAGAGTTGACAAAGTAGATCAAGGAACAGCAAGGTCAGTTAAAAAATCAAGAGGCTCAGATCGAGCAGTTGATAAAGAAGTCAGATGGACAAACCGAGCAGATAACTGTCCTGGTCAAGGAGTTGCAAACTGAGAAGGACAATCTAATCAAGCTGTATCAGTCATCCAAGATCATAGAGAATCTTATCAGTTACAGCAGACAGATGGATGACGTGTCAAGACTCGGTTATGATGTGATTAAAGATAGTGGAATTCCTCCAGCAACCTTCATCAAAGCTGTCGAGGTTAAAGCTGTTGAACCAAACACGGTGGAATCTGAGTCACCACAAAATATTTCAACCTCCGCTTCTCAGCAAGCTCAACCAACCAATGCAACCACAACTGAGAAGGGAAAAGGTACAGTAGATGAAGGACAGAATGTTCCATCGGTTGGGACATCAAACGAGGGGGAATGTTCCAAAAGTCAGAAGAGAAATCAGAGGCGTCGAAGACATAATCGCAACCGAACTCAGAATCAGAACTGACCTCTGCATCAACCTCAAAGTCAACAACAGAAAGAATGGAACCGACCTTAGAACAGACAAGGGTTCAATCATCTGAATCAACAGCGGTTCCATCCCCAGTTCAACCAAAGGTTCCAACCGAGTCAACCGATAAGGAACAGGTCGAACAGTTGGAGATACTCATGCCACAACATGAATCATCAACAGTGCATGAACACCTATCAACAACACTCAAGAAGTTGGAATCAGAATCAGCCACAAAGATTCCAACATGGCGTCCGACCTCACAGACAAATTCAACAGGATAAGAATCGCCATCAAAACAGGGGGAAAGCCTCTCCTCCGAAAGCTCAGAATGGGAGAAATCCAACTCCTCCCAAGAAACAGAACATCTCTATTAACAACAAGTCTAAGGATAACCGAGGTGTTGTTATAGTTGATGATGAAGGAAAAGTGATCTGGAATGATAAATCCATCCGAGTTTACAGGGAAAAGCGACGCACAGTTCCAGGGGGAACTGGTTCTAACCCTCAAGGACCCAACTGAAATTGGGAACCTAAGCGAGTTTCTCTTTGCAGGTACAGGAGAAACAGCTGAGGAAGAAGAAAGCGTCTGCAACAAAATGGGTAATGGACAGTGGATGCTCGAAACACATGACGAATCTAAAGGATTTGCTTGGAAGTTTCGTGGAGAAAGAAGGTCCATCAGTTACTTTTGGTGATAACTCAAAAGGTTACACCAGAGATTACGGTACCCTTGAAACCAATCATGTTTCAATTTCTGATGTCTCTTATGTTGATGGATTGAAGCATAACTTGCTCTCCATCAGCCAATTCTGTGATAATAGTTTCTCTGTCAAGTTTGATGCACAGGGTTGCAGGGTTAAAGATGTTGGATCAAAGCAGGTGATATTGTTGGGAAATCGATCGCCAACAGTGAATGTCTACTACGCTGATTGGAACAGCAGCCTCCCTGACACCTGCCTATTATCAAAGAGCAGTTCTGATGTGAGCTGGCTGTGGCACAGAAGGCTCAACCATATGAACTTCAAGACGATGAACCGACTCGCCAGACAAGAACATGTAAGAGGCATACCAAACCGAGTGTTTTCAACAACACACATCTGCAGTGCATGCCAGCTGGGAAAGCCCGCTAGATCCTCCTTCCGGTTGAAGTCAACTCCCTCAACCGACCGAGTGTTACAGCTGATCCATATGGATCTTTTCGGGCCAGTTACACCAAAGAGCATAAATGGCAACGAGTATACCCTGGTTGTAACTGATGACTACTCAAGATATACGTGGACCATTTTCATGCGCCACAAGAGTGAAACCCGAGATGAGCTGCCCAAGCTGATGGATCAGATTTCGAACCAACAAGAGATGAAGATCATGTCTATCCGATCAGATCGTGGAACGGAGTTTCTAAATGAAACCATCATCGAGTATTGTGAGAAGAATGGAATTACTCATCAGACATCAGCCGCGCGTACTCCGCAACAGAATGGAGTAGCTGAGCGAAGGAACAGAACGCTGAAGGATGCAGCCACATCCATGTTAGCCAGCTCAGCTCTGCCAAAGAGATTTTGGGCTGAAGCGGTCAACACTGCATGCTACACTCAGAACCGGTCTCTTCTAACCAAGTGGTTGGGAAAGACACCATATGAACTATGGATACGCCGAAAGCCAGATATTTCTTATTTTCGCGTTTTTGGTTCTAAGTGTTATATTCACAACAATGGGAAGACTCAGTTGAAAACTTTTGATGCCAAAGCTTCGAAGGGCATATTTCTTGGATATGCTGCTCGGATCAAGGCATATAGAGTTTTCAACAACAGCTCTCGTGTTGTGGAAATAACACCTCATGTTAGTTTTGATGAATCTACTTTTGAGTACAGGGAACAGGTCAAAGAACAACAGGCAGATATACAAGCTCCACCTGTTCTCACAAGATCGCAAGCTCTAAAGGAAAAGAACCTAGCTGAACCACTGGTTTGGGCAACTGAGGATGAGGATCCATACTCCTCTGAAGATGAATGCGAAGACCCCAGCTCATCCCAAGGGGGAACTTCAGCTGATGCTCCTCCAACTGCATCAGCATCCGAAGCCCAACCGAGTCCGGTTCAAACTAACATCAATGTTGAGGATCCAGACTCAACAGCTGATCAATCACCAGCTCTGAAGACTCCAACTCAGATTACGGAACAGCCACAGTTGGAAGAAGAAGGAAGACGCAACCGGAGATGGTATGAAGTTCATTCCACTGACAACATCATCGGCGATCCAACCGAGGGTGTGCGTGCGTACAAGGAGCCGAGTTGCAAATCCAGAATCAACCGAAGAAACTTCCAACACTTATGCCCAATATGATGAGGAGTTGGCAATTCTAGAGGAATTCGAGCAAGCTGAAGATGTTGCCATGATTTCTTGCTTTGTAGCTGATGTACCAGAACCGAAGAATGTTGGGGTAGCTCTCAACTGTGTCCACTGGACAACAGCCATGCAAGAAGAACTGAATGAGTTTCTACGCAACTGTGTATGGGACTTGGTAGAAAGACCAAATGGTGTCAAGGTGATTGGATTGAAGTGGATTTTCAAAAACAAGAGAGACGCCATTGGATTCATTGTGAGGAATAAAGCAAGGCTGGTAGCTCAAGGATACTGCCAACAAGACGGAATCGACTTTGAAGACTCTTTCGTGCCAGTTGCAAGGCTAGAAGCCATCCGAATCTTTCTAGCTTATACCGCACATCACAAGTTCAAAGTGTATCAGATGGATGTGAAGTGTGCATTCCTCAACGGAGATATTAAGGAAGATGTGTATGTTGAACAACCTCCTGGTTTTGAAACAGGAGATGGAAGAGTGTACAAATTGAAGAAAGCCATCTATGGCTTGAAACAAGCACCAAGGGCTTGGTATGACACTCTTTGTGGTTTTCTACTGAACTCGGGATTCAAACGAGGATCAGTTGACAAAACCCTGTTCACCATCAAAGTTGGAGATGATATACTTGTAGTGCAAATCTAAGTGGATGACATCATATTCGGTTCCAAGTCAGAGGAGCTGTGCAAAAAGTTTTCAGATCTCATGAAGGAGAAGTTCGAGATGTCAATGATGGGCGAGATGAATTATTTCCTTGGGTTACAAGTGAAGCAGTCACCAGAAGGGATTTTCATCAATCAGTCTAAGTATACAAAGGAGCTCATCACCAAGTTCGGATTGCAGACAAGTAAGACAACAAGGATCCCAATGAATACTAACTGGAAGATTGAACCTGGATCTGAAGGAAAGCTCGTGGATGCCAGCAAGTATAGAGGGATCATCGGTTCTCTGCTATACCTAACTGCAAGCCGGCCAGACATATCATACGCAGTAGGAGTGTGTGCTCGATTTCAAGTCCAACCAAGAGAAGCTCACATGTTGGCAGCAAAGAACATCATCAAGTATCTGAAGGGTACTATCAATGTTGGGTTGTGGTATCCAACTGACGACAATATCCAGCTGACCGGATACTCAGATGCGGATCTAGCAGGAGATCGATTGGACAGGAAGTCTACTTCTGGACACTGCCAGTTCATGGGAAGCAAGCTGGTTTCATGGTTCTCCAAGAAACAAGCATGTGTTGCTATTTCTACAACCGAATCAGAATATATGGCTGCTGGAAGCTGTTGCATGCAAGTGTTGTGGCTGAAGCAACAGCTGAGAGATTATGAAGTTGCAACTGGACAGGTTCCCATTCATTGTGATAGCTCGAGTGCCATAGCTATCTCTCTGAATCCTGTTCACCATTCTCGGACAAAGCATATCGACATCCGTCATAATTTCATCCGAGATCATATTGAGAAGAAGGATATGTCCATGGAGAAGATCCCAACTGAGATTCAGAGGGCTGATATCTTCACTAAACCTCTAGCCGAAGCGCGGTTCAAAATGCTATGTGATTTACTTGGATTGTTAGATCCACATGATAAGGAACCAGCTGAGGTAAAGAGACAGACATCTATCTAAGGGGGAAGCTCAGATGAAGGGGGAATGTCATATACGGATTGCAAACTGAAGACATCAGACGTCAGCTGAACAGACGAACTCGAGTCAGCTGATGGTATGCGGTAACTAAGGAACTCAACTGAGGTATACAGCTGATATCGACATTAGCTAGCAGGTAACATTTATGACTGAAGGTGTTATGTTCTTAAATGAGAATGTTTGAAATAAATTCAAACATTCCTGAGCTAGTCAGTTACATTAAAATAGCTATCATGTCGCATTAAATGTAAAGTACGGCTGAACATCCATAGCCTACTTTATAGTGCGACTGGGCTGGCATGAAACTGTACACCTTCTCACGCGCTGGTTGGAACTCGGATCAAAATGTCGAGTCAAAGATGGTCAACAGTCGCGTAATCTCAACCGTTGATGGATTCGCGCCATTTATCCCCAGCCGTTGATCTCATCCGAGTCAAAGACCTATATAAGGCGGCAAATCAGGAAGTGATCCTTACCTTCTCTATTCGTGCATATCTTTATTAACTGTTCATCATCCCCTCCGAAATTGTCTCACCATTTTCAGTAATTTTCTTCATTTCTCATTACTTATATATTCCACTGAAATGGCACCAAAGGCAAAAGCATCAAAGAAAATGGTCTCTACAGAACCAGCCACGTTCCAGGAATCCTTCGACATGATGATGTCAAAGATTCACTTCGAACAAATTCTTTCCAGGGAAGCTCTGACCTCGCCGGAAATCGCTCCCGTCGCCACCATTCTTTCCGACCACGGTCTGCTCAACTGGGCAACCCTCCCTCCATCAAAGTTGCTTAGGAAGCAAGTAGCCCATTTCTACAGGAATCTGCAACGCGATGCAGAACTCGGCTTTGTCACGACCATCTCGTGCAAGCAACAAATCAGCACTTTCCGATCGATGGAAGAAACCGCCGTCGAGATTAAAGTGTCTAAAGAGCTAGAGAAGATCATCCTCAGAAATCGGGAGGCCATAGACGTGATGGGGAACTTCTCAGACAAGGATGCAGATGCATTTCTGCAAACTATCCTCCTTGTACCCGAACCTTTGAAGGGGAGTATGCAGAGGACCAAACTGAAGCCGGAGCACCTACTTATGTTTGATGTAATTTCAAAGTGCGCCTTCTCTTACAGAGGAGCTTTCGATGATATCAGCAGACCGAAGCTCAAACAACAGAAGGCATTGGAAGAACAACACAGCATAGACTGGCTGGGCTACCTTGAAAGCCAGCTGTGGGCGGAGAAGCTGAAGATCTCCGAGACGGTAGCTGAGTCCGGAGAGCAGCTGTTGAGTGTCAAGGGCACACTCAACTTCGGCACCAAGATTTCAGCCCTGATCCTCCAAGCAATCAAGGGTCAGAAGCTGACTTGGGAAGGGAGTGAGGACCCTCCGTTCAACAAGCTAATGCTATTTCCAACAGCCAAGAAGGCTAGGGACGTTGTGGAAGCCGTGTACACTCCCAAGGGAGCCGCAAAGCCAGCTGTGGAGACGGCCCCAGCAGTCCGCCACCCATCAAAGTCCAAACTTGCAAAGCGCCAGCTGGAGGAAGTGGCTGAAGAAGAAGAGGAAGAAGAAGAAGAAGAAGAGGTGGAACCCCTCAAGAAAAAGCCCAGAATCAAGATCATCCAGCCAGCAGCTCAACCGGCTGCAACGGGCCCTGTGGTGGTGATACCAGCTGAGAAAACAGCTGAGGAGAAGGAATCAACTGAGTCGAGCCAGTCGGTTGATCCAGCTGGGTTTATGCTTCAACCCGCCAATAGGATGCACTGGTTGAAGAAAAGGAGATCAACGTGGAGGATTCCAGCTCATCCTCAGATGACTCTTCTTCATCTGAGGAGTCCCACGACAGTCCACCCTCTCCAACAACTGGAGCTGATGCCAGCCACGAAATCCCACCTGCGTCTGAGGAAACCAATGAGCCAGCCCAGTCTCTCCCCAAAGAGGATTCAGTTCTCTCAACTGATCCTCAGTTAGATATTCCGAGCCTCACGCTCGATGCCAACGTTGAGACCGTTCCTTTGGCCAACGTTGATGACACCATCGAACCCATTGCCTTCGATATAGACCCACCCCCAATTGATGAAGAGGCTAACCGCCAGGCGATCTTGGCTGAATATGAAGGCAGGTTGGACTACTGCTTTCGCAAACTGATCGGCATGTTCCCAGAGGCAAGCTCGATGCTCATCTTCGCCATGTTCGGAACTGAACTGCTCTATCAGTTCAGCGTGATATTCAGCTACTGGTACGTCAAGGAGGAAACCCTGAGGATCCATGGATGGGACAGGTTGAAGATTGATGAATCCAACCTGAGGGTGTACTTCAACTACCAGAACCTCGAAGTGGCCTACAACCAGAAGGTGGCTTTGCTCCGTCGACGCCTGGATCTGAGTCAACAAGAAGGGAAAGACACCAGAGAGCTGTGCAACAATCCTGGTGCTGTACAATTTCTTGACAGTATGTTGGCCAAAAATGCCGACCACATGGAAGATGTCGATGAAGCTGACGAGGCTGCCAAAAGGGAAGAAGCAAAGCTTAAGGATTACCTGGCCAGCCGAACAGCCCTGGTTGCAGTGGATCCAACAGCCCAGGCACAACAGCAACAACTGCCTGGACCCTCTGATCAGCCAGCTCACTCCACCGATGCTATCTGTGAGCTGATCACTGAGAGGGTCAACCAGCTGAGGCATGAGCTGTTGTCCAAAATCGAGCACAACAAGGAAGAACAAGCTGACAGGATGCATCAGCTGATGGAAGAGAATGCATCCTTGAAGAATCAGTTGGAACAACTCTCCTCCTCCCTACAGCAAAAGCTGGAAGGCCTCTCCACTTCTACCAGCTCGGACGTCAAAGATCTGAAGAAGGCGGTTCAAGGACTCAGCTCGGACTTCAACGTCTTCAAGTCAGTTGCTGAATCTGATCTGGCAAAGTCCCAGCAGACACAAGACCAGAAGTGGATGTCTCAGTTCAAAAATTTTAGAGCCGAGTTCGTCACCCTTCACAAAGATGTCCCTGCGACCTTTGCCGCCTTGAAGAAAGCTGAGCAAGAACGCCAGGACCTGGAGCTGGCAAAGAAGGTGGAAGAGAAAGATGTTGTGGACGAACTCTTCTCCCAAGTTCAACAAGCTGAGGCCAAGCTGACCTCCCTGGATGGCTCAGTTGCCACCCTTTTGGATGATGCCAAAAAGGGGGAAGGAAAGAAGCCAGCAGCTGTTGCTGGACAGGGGAAAGGTGTTCACTTACAGCAGGGGGAAGAAGGAGTGCCAGCTGACACTCAAAGGGAAGAAGCTGAAGGATCGCAGCTGAAGGAGTCAGAAGAGCAGGAACTTGAAGTCTCCCACGACCTCATAACCGAGCTTACAGCTGAGCTAGATGCCGATCTTGACGGGATCTCAGTCGAAGATTGCATCGAAGCTGCAAAAGCTATGGGGGAGTCCAAGGAGAACTATTTGAATCCCTCTTGGATCAAGAAGTTCGCTGCTGATCAAGCCAAGAAGGTGGCCAAGTTCGAGAAGGAACTGGCCAAAATTGAGAAGAATGTCGACAGAAATAAAGCCAGCCGAAGCGTCAGAAGGATCAACAAACATCAGATGAAGGCTGAGGCTAGGAAGAAGACGCAACAGCTACAGAGAAACGCCCCGCTCCCGTCACGGTTCCCACATATTGATAAGTGGATGAACGCTGAGTGGAACGATGATTGGGAGCAGTTCAAGCATGAGTTCATCAACGATTTTTACTACAGGAAGGTCTACTCAACTGAAGACCCAAGGCAAGCCTTCAAGGAAGCCTTGTGGGAGCTCAGATCTGTAGACCCTGGAATGTTCAGACAGTTCCAGCGAGCCATGGTGAAAGCTCAGCTCGACCCCAACAATGTTCCGGTTCTGCAGAAGCTCAGATATCGCCCTCAGATGATCAAAGGCATAAGTACTCCAAACAGAAATGCGATCATGGCAGAGGCGAGACAAGTGTGCAAGGAACATGGTGTCAACACTGGGATCGAGTCACCTGCGAAGAGAGAGATCTTTGACCGTATCTTCAGCAAGTACGGTCAAGAGTATTTTTGAGCTGATGTAGTTTTTAAGCAACTGATGTATCTTTAACTGTTTTGTACTTATTCCTGTAATCATCAGTTGTAATGAAAACTTCAAGTATATATACGATTCAACTTGACGTACAATATCTCATTGTCCAAGCTATGAATCGCAGTATTTTAAATACCATGTTATAACTGTGCTAACCCTTTGATGTTTTATCTTATAGACTGTCTAGAATTTCAGCTGAGATTTCAGATAAGTTAGTGAGGTTTAGATCAATAGTGGTTTAAAGTTGTAAGTGGTTTTTGCATCATCAAAAAGGGGGAAATTGTTGGGAAATTTATTAGTAAGAGTTTTGATGAATTCCAAAACCGACTGATCCGAACCGAGTAGATGTTGCCAGAACCTAATGTTAGAAGTTAGGCTCGCTGTTTGAGCAAAGTTAAGATTTTATCTTTATAGGTCTCCAGCTGAAGATGATAACAAGGCATCACTCAGACAGAACATCAGTTGTCAAGAATTACAACTGAGAGCTCATATGATCAGATGCAAAGAGGGGGAAGTCTTCAGAACATCAGTTGTGAAGGAAAACAACTGAGCGTTCATCAGATGAGAAGCAGTAAAGGGGAAGAGAACATCAGATGAAAGAAAGCCATCTGAGCGTTCGAACCCAACTGACCAGATACAAGGAAGACAACTGAGTGTTCAGTTTGAGAACATCAGTTGTAGAACTTAACCAAGAAGATCAACAGCTTGAAGACGAAGTCAGCTGAGAGTTCAAATGTTAGTTGTCAGATAGAACATCGGCTGAAGAACAAGCTAGCTGAAGATCGAAAGTCTTAACCGACCACTCCTTATTGGAAGTCTGTTGTTAAGATTTAAATTTCAAAAAGGAAGTCACGTGAGGGTTTGACCGTTCAGTCATTACCCCATTTGGCCCAACACAAGGCTATCTCAGATGGAAAGCAGAAGAGCACAAATGCCATATCGGGAAAGTCTGCAGAGATCAGAGACAAGCCATCGCTTTCAAAGAACAGAGATCAACAGCTCCTCCAACGGCTAGTTGATACTCTCCGCCTATAAATAGAGGCCTTCATTCATTCGAAGAAGATACAAGACACACACACGAGAAGAAACCAGAGAGCAAAAGAAAGAACAATATCCTTCACGAGCTGAACTGAAGTTAATCTCTTAGAACATCACTTGTTGAGAGTTCTAGAGTTAGTTAGTTTTGTGTCTTTAGATCGAACCTTGAGAACATCACTTAGTGAGAGTTCATAGAGAGTTAGATCATAGCTCACATCCCGTTCGAGCTTTTAGTTGGAAACACATTTTTTCTTTCACCTGAAAAGGTTTAGGATTCTACTCTTCCTGCAACTGAGTAGTTAGGTCGTTTAGTATCCGTAAACTAAACTGTAAGGTTGATAAGTACCCGCAAACTTATCCATAAAGGTTGCTCAGCCCGCGTAAGCTGAGTGGTTTGTCCAGAAGAACTTGTACAGAGTTGTGTGGATTCACAACTCCCCGTGGACGTAGGAGGGTTATCTCCGAACCACGTTAAATCTCTGTGTGCTAGTGTTTTTCTTTATTCAGTTATTTCTTGCATTCTTAACTGTCTGACTAACCAGCATACAAACCTCATTTGCACATTCTCAACTGTTTTGGTTTTTGACCAACCGAGCATAAAAGCGTGAGTTGTTTTACGAGTTTAATTTCCACCACATTCCGCACCGCACAACTCTTCCAGCTGAGGTAGCTTACTCAGCTGTGAGATTCCAACTGAGTCTTTTTACTCAGTTGAAGTATTTTTCAAGGGTTAAGTTTTAAAATCCTGAATGGTGTATTCCCCCCCCCCCCCCCATACACCAGTAACTCGTTTCGGGACCATCAGGAACTAATCGTCATAGTTAAAAGTTGTCGATTACTTGTAAGTGAGATAATTATTAATTCGATGAATTAAAATAAATTAAAAAACATTTGTGGTCAATCGGTGGACTTAGTCATTATAATACCAGTTCTTTGATTACTTGTGAGTAAAATGACTGTTTTCATAAATTAATTAACAACAAAATTAATGCTCAAATAGTGGAACCGATTGTCGTAATTATAATTCATTTGTTTATTAGTGAGTAAGATGATTATTTTTCAATAAATTAACACACTTAAAATGATTTAGTGGTCAATTACACTATGAGACTTTGTTAGTGGCCAATTGAGCTTTAAATGTATCGATCGGACTATACAAAATTTATATTAGGGACCAATTGAGATCCAAATGCATGAGTCATATTATATAAGTAAGAATCAATTTATGGCCAATTGAGCTTAAATTGTATCAAACGGGGTATATGCGAATTAATTGTAATCACATATTGAATCAATTGGACTATAGAAACTCATTTGTGATCGATTGAGTTTCAAATACATCAATCGAATGATAACTCAATACGAGACTCAATTGAGCTTAAAGTGCCTAAATAATAAATTTAAAAATATAACAAAATTAACATGTAATCAAAGTAAACTATATATTATGCTTGAAATTTCATATTCTTACAATATGCGGCCAATATAAACTTTAGTACTACCATCTCTTACTTGGATGCCGTGAAGTTAAGGCTTGAGCTTTTTCGATTGCGAATAACGAGGATGATTTTGATATATTTTCCAAAAATAAAAGATTCTTTGAAAAAAATGTGTGGATCGCCTTACATGTGGATATTAGTTAATTTCTAGTTATTTTTATTGCCTCATTTTCTTGTTTTAGTTATAAAAAAATGCACAGTAAATAATTAAAACAAATGCATAGCTAATTATTAGTGTGGCATGTTTTTTTTTCTAATGTTAATTAAAATTTGAGGGTTTCAAGAAGTGCTGATTATAAGTATTTAACGTAAGAGAATCCCGATATGCTAGTTACCTCGATTTATTATTTTCCCCTTTAATTTAAAAGAATGAATAAACAAATAAATCATGCATTGATTTTTTTTATTCTTTTTTCAATTTAATGATATTAGAAACATTTTCTAAGTTATTATTAGTTTAAAACACAATATCAAAACTTAAATAAAACAATATTAGAATGATAATATTGATAAATGTGCCTACGAACGATGCTTATGTGAGGTGACTAGCATATCTTATATAAATTACAAATAAATTAAATATACTAAAATCAATATAAAACCATTAAAACAATAAAACTAAATCAAATCATGCAGAATATGACTATTAAAGTAAAAAAAAATATTATGAAAAAAATCACTTCATTATTTATAATAAAAATTTAATCTAATTACCCTTGATATTTATTCTCACAAATTCTAAATAATGGAGTAACTAAATTTAGAATAAGAAAATATTTATTCTCGTCATTCAATTTGGTGTAGAAATTACATGAATGATTTTAGCAAGATCAAATTCCAATTGTGAAACTTGTGGATTCCATTCCCACACAAAAAAAAAATAATTATAATTAATCCCGAATTGGTTTTTACTAATTCTTAAAAAAAATGACAGATTTTTATATTAAAAGTTATTAACACATAATTTCACAAAAATACAATTAATAAGATGTGTAGAAGACTACAATGATGAATAGTGATCTGCATGCCACCTAGATATTGCCCTAACCATGGTTAATTAGCCATACTAATTTTGCTAATTTTCATTTTCTTTCCTAAGTATTGTTGCCTTAATCCACATGGCAGCAGATCGGATTGAGGGGGGTAGGGAAAAAGGGGTAGCATCCAGGTTCCCTTCGTAGTTTATTTGAGAGAAAAGAAGAAAACTAAAAGAAATAAGAAAGAATTATTTAGTTTTATATTAAGTAGAAAGAATTATTTAGTTTAAACTAAAACGCCGCCGTATTAACACACCGCACGCCCTGCTGTGTTTATGCACACAGTAGCGGGGATCCTATAATGCGAAGTTGGCACAATGCAAGAGCCGTTAGATTTGCGACACCTCATCACCCTTCCAAAAGTCATCTTTTTAAAAATAAAGTTTTATTCATAATTTAAATTAATATTATATTCTAACCATAGGTTTAGTGGTTAACTTAGGTTATGTTGAGTCAAAAAAACTGTTTTAGTCAACAGATTTGTGGGCCCCACGTTTGACAACATGGCCAAAATTTGAACTCTATGGCCATCGACGTTGAAGGTGGTCGGAATGTGTTCCGATGATGAAATTTTTTTATGGCCTAGAGTGAATCGTTAATAACTCGTGATTCTATCTCTAAATATTTCCATGGCTAAAACTTAAGTTTCCGATTGACGTAAGGATGGAAGAAAGAAAAGATAGTTAAATGGTTTAATTTAGGAAAATGTAACAAAACACCCATTTTTGGTGCTTCCCTCATTTTAAACTCCTCTATCCCTTCGACGGCGAGCGATTGAACGCCGGATTCTGTTGGTGAGATTGACCGGCGACCATTGTAACTAGTCAAAATCTTTGTGTTCAAGTATCCCTCTTTGAAAGTTCATTTTTCTGTTGCCCGATAAAATTGGTTCGATTTGTAGTCGTATTTTTTTCGTTCGTCATTTTTAATTTCGTCGATTGTTGCGTTCGATTGAGCTTGGATTGCGGTTCGATTCGTAGGCGTCATTCTTCGAATTTGACCTCGGATTAACGTTGCCTCTTATACGGCGTATTTGAGCCTTGACATATGGCTTGGATTGTTTTTTTCTCCATGCCCATTTCCATCGATGTCGAAGTTTTTTGTTGATCCATTGCCTTGATGAGGACGACGTAGAATTGGAAGTAAGTTTTGTTCATATATTTTAGCTTAGTTGCTTGAACATTTTTTCGATGATTATTTGCAGCTATGGGCTTTTAAATGATAGAAATGATTCGTTTGCCTAGTATGTGTTTGATTAAATGCGTGTGCTTAGGGTTTATGGGTTGCCTTGTTTCGAAATTTTTGCGGTTATTAGTTTGTTGTGATAGTCATCGTCACCACTTAGTTGCATAGCTGCATTGTATTTTTGTTATTTATTTTTGGATTGATGGTGTAAATTTTTTCCCATAATTAAATTGAATTGAATTGAATTGATGTCGAGATGTCTGTATTGTTATTGAAGATGGGGAAGAAGTTGATGTGTCTAAAATTATGTTAGTAATCCGATTTTATGTGACTTACATTTGCAGGTGGTTGGAATTTTGCGTTAAGTCGATATGTTGGTTTTGGTTATGTTGATTTGAATGTGGAATTGCTGATGTTGGTGAAGGTTTCGGGGTTAATATGGGAGATGGGGATGAAAATTTGGGAGTTGGGGATGAAAATTTAGGAGTTGGGGATATTGATTTGAAGGTTGCTTTGGGTTTAATACCGCCTCCACCAGGTTTTGACTTTAGCAAGTTTGAGTCAAAATTTGATGTTGATGATGACGAATCTGCCCAAGTCGTTAGGTCTAAGTTTGTTGGTAATTGGCCTAAGTCTGTTTTTAATCCTCCATGGAATGGTGAGGAGGACAGAGATTGCTATATTGTGGGTGGCACATCTAGTAAGCTTTTTAGTGTGGAGATTAATGGGCCATTGAAGAATGCTGTAAACGAACCTCGTGTCGTTGATTTAAGTGAAAATCCGGTGGTGAAGGAGTCAAAAGCAGAAGAATGAGGTGTTGGAACGAGTGAGATTCCATTGAAGGAGATCAAAAGAGAAGAAGAAGGCGGTTTTGAGAATGATAAGCATGGCAGTCCGTGGAGGGAGATAAAAACAGAAGCACATGATGTTGAGCATGATGAGAAGGAGTGTGAAGTTTCAGTAAATGAGGTGAAGAAGGAGGAACCTGATGCTGATGAAAAAGATGAAGAAACAGAGCGTGATGTTGGAATGAATGGTAGATTAGCAGCGGCATGAAATTGTTTTGATGTTGAGGAGAAATTAAAGATTGGCACTGAGTTTCAAGATTTGGAGCAAGTTTATCTCTTATACTGTCAGTATGGTCGGTGGAAATGTTTTAGTGTTCGTAAAGGAGAACAACGCTATTTCGGGAAGACCACCAATATTAGATATAAGAAGTTTACCTGTTCAAGTACCGGGTTTCCTAATTATCGAAGCTATAAGCACAAGCTATGCATGTACAAGAAGCTTGTGGTCCGCACGAACTGTAAAGCGAGAATCTCTGTGTCAAGGAATGATTTGGGTTCATTTTTTGTTGTCATCTTTGAGAAAGAGCACAATCACGAGCTCGTAGACTTTGATCAGACATTTCTGCTGTGATCCAGTCGTCACATGAGCTATGCCAAGAAATCCGTAATGGAAGCTCTCCATTCGTTTGGTATCGGTGTTACCGCTGCATTTAATTTCATGGCGAAGGAATGTGGCGGCGTGCAGAATGTTGGATTCACGAGGAGAGATGCATATAATCACATGGACAAGGTCAGGTTGGAGACGAAGGTGGAGGATGGAGATGCAAGGCTGTTGTATGATTATTTCAGTGAAAAATCCAGTTTGGATCCTTTCTTTTTCTGCAAGTATCAGCTCGACGACAGTGGACGGCTCATGAATATTTTTTTTAGGGATAATCGATGTGCTTTGGACTACGATGTCTTTGGCGACGTCCTGTCCGTCGACACCACGTACCGGACAAATAAATACAACATGATATGCATGCCTTTTGTAGGCATTAACCATCACACACGCAATGTCATGTTCGGCATGGCTATGCTGTCGGACGAGACAACCGGAACATTCAAGTGGCTATTCGAAACGTTCTTGCAGTCCATGCATGGAAAACAGCCAAAGGTAATCTTCTCTGATCAGTGTAGGGCAGTGATGAATGCTATTGATGTTGTGTTCCCCAAGTCCAAACACCGTCTCTGTCAGTGGCATATAATGAAGAATTGTGCATCAAATTTTGGTAAGCTGCATGGGGATTCATCCTTCAAGTCTTTATGGTACAAATGCATGAACATTGTGGAGAGCGTGGAGGATTTTGACAGTACGTGGCAAGAGATGATGGAGAATTACCAAATTTCCAACCGTGGGTGGTTTGATGGAATGCATAGTATGCGGGAACGGTGGGTGTCTTGTTTTTCATGCGGCATTTTTACCGCTGGTCTCCTTGCCACTTCGCGGAGCGAGTCATCGAACAGGGTTTTGAAAGATGTTGTGTGCCACACTGTTGCCTTGATTGATTTTGTTAAACAATATGAAGAAATTTTAAACAAGTGGCGAAGCACGGAGCGAACGGAAGATGCATTTGGGATTTGGGAGCCGGGGCAGGCCATCACTCATTGTGGCCTTCTTAGAAAAGCTGATGCTGTATTCACCTGTACAATTTATAAGCAGTTTGAGCATGACCTTGCGAACTGCATCACCGTGGTTGTTGATGTGAAGGCTGTCGTTTCGCTACCCGACAACAACAGCAAGTACACTGCTAGATGCTGAGAAATACCTGATTATGATCCCACGGTGGTGTTCAATTCAGTCACCCACATAACCAAGTGTGATTGTGGGAAGTGGGAAACTGAAGGATTGATTTGTCGGCACATTTTGAGGATATATGTCATTGAAAATGTGAACGACATTCCTGATGCTATGATTTACCACAGGTGGACAAAAAGAGCCAAAGATCTCAACATTCCTTTGCAAGATAATACTGTCGAGGAGAGTGCAACGATGAGGCACATGACCATTGGTAATGAGTTTATGAGATATCTGTCTGAGCTCGTTTCTACAGGCTTGAAGGTCAACCCTCAAGCTTGTGAGAAATTCCTTGAACGAATGAAGGATGTGACTGAAGAATTTAAAAAAGTGTTGTGGACTAATGCTCAGAATCGTTTTGATGCTCCGGTGAAGCAGGCCCCTGTTACTGTTCCCCTGTTTTGCGATCCGAGAAGGATTTGCCCCCGTGGTTTTGCCAATGTTAGAAAGCCAAATCCTTTCCAGACAAAGGGCGTGAAGAGGCGTCGAAAATCCATACCCAAAGGCAGACCGGGTATACTTATTCGTTTTAATGCACTTGTGTTGTATTCTGTTTTGAGATTTGTGTAAGTCTTTTTATGGTGTTTTTATTTTGTATTGCAGCAAGCAAAGCAAAGGTGCATGAGACGTCACCACTGAAAACCCAAGACTTCATGCCACCAAGCAACGCGGACAAAACTGAGAGGGAGAAGGAGAAGGCCGGTGATTCCAACATTGATGACTATGATAATTATTTCTTTCCATTATCGCTTTCACGTAGCTATTTCGATGCTTAGAAATTATGTATCCATAATCTAGTTTTAGACAACTTTTACGATTTTCATTTTTGTAATTGTTGGGGTTAGTAATGCACTATGGATTTGGTATGTATTTTAGGTGTAAGATCGAATTTCTGGGAACAACATACATGGAGATTTCGTTTGTATTTTTTTATTGTTTCTGCATGTATTATGTTTGATAAAATGCCACAAACAGTTTTGTTTTATGTTCTTTATTTCTTTATGCACGCATCGTGTTCGATGAAATGCCTAATTTTTTTTTTGCTTCTTTGCAGTTACAGCAACCTTAATTTGCTATTGCACTTAATTGCACCTCAAATGCTCGATAAAATGACTGAACCTTTTTCAAAGTTCACTACTTAATAGTAGGTAAGAAATACATAATATTTAGGCGTAGAATGCATTCCATGGCACAATTTGAGTGCGGAGATGCATACGAAGACATCATTACATCTCTTCAATATGATACCCCGAGCTTTTATATCTTTAGAGAGCGTGTTAACTAACCGAGTAAGTTAAAAAATGAGAATTGAGGAATAAAAATTTTCTTTTCTAAATGAAGAGAAATGAGTAAAACGACTGAAATGTCTTATATGTTATTGTGTGAATTTATCTGTTTAAATTCTTGAAATGATGATGTGATGTATATGTTGAGTTTGTTTATACGAGAATGAGTATGAGTGTGATTTTCAGAAGAATCCTGAAGATTTTTGATTGAAAAAGAATAATGTTGATCGCCGAGAAAATTCTATACGCCGAAGAATTTAGAATAGAGTAGAATTAAAATCTTGAAACCTAGAATTTCTTCTAAAGTCATTGAGATAGGATAAGAGCTTATTCGAGATAATTTGAGAAGAGTAATGAGGAATTAATCTTTAAAGGATTAATAAACGGATTAATAAACGATTAATTTCTTTTAAGATTTAAAAGATTAAATGATCGGAACCATTAATCTTTTAATTGAAATGTGAAATAGGATTGAGATGTTTTAGTGTCGGAAATGAGACGAGGAGAGATTAGACCCGTTTATAGCATAAATGAATTAATACGAATCATTTTATTTTGAAAACCTTTACGACCGGGTAATTAATACCCGTAACGACACAACGAGGACAAGTGTCACTCTCCCTCTCTCCCTCTCACGCCACCTCACCACCTCTCTCTCATCTCTCTCCAATTTCCAATACTAATTGTAATCATTATGTCTTCTTCACAATCTTAACAAAAGATTACATGCAAAAACTATCACATCAACTCCATCTATCACTCACATCACACCAAGTTCCAACACTAATTGTCATCATTCCTTATTCCTTATATTGGAATTCAAATTCATGCATCCTATTCAAAGAGAGAAAAGTTCATTCACTCACACCATCTCTCTCTCACTTTCGAACTCTCTCAAGCAAGCAAGAAAAAGAAAACTCTCCCTCTCTACTCTCTCCCTCCCTCACGGCATTCACACACACACACACACATACATTTTGATTTTCTTCCATGCAATCTTGGCTTTCAAGCTTAACATCCATGGAGATGAAGTGAAGATCATCATCCTCCATCTAGTCCATCCCTATCTTCAAGAAAAGGTAAAAATCCATCAAAGTTCTTGATTCAAAAATCAAATAATCATCCCCATTTTTCTTTCATTTTTGGCTCTTAAGCCCTAAAGAAATGGATGATTAATTATTGTGTTATTCTTTCCTTTGAGGATTGAAGAAGAGTTCTTCCATACATCCAAGCTAAAGTTTGAAGCTCATTCTCCCCATCTTTCGATCCCAAGA
The DNA here is from genome assembly GCA_029490685.1 of Schizonepeta tenuifolia. Classification (NCBI taxonomy): domain Eukaryota; kingdom Viridiplantae; phylum Streptophyta; class Magnoliopsida; order Lamiales; family Lamiaceae; genus Schizonepeta; species Schizonepeta tenuifolia. The sequence continues at coordinate 53,945,442 of CM055960.1, read as the reverse complement.
AGCCAAGAGAAGAGATCCATTTTTAATTTTCAAAGTATGATATTCCATTTGATTAATTGTATATATGTATATCTCTAACTCCTAAAAGAAAGAAAACATGTATGCATGGTATTTACTTATGTTTAGGCAAACTTAGGTTGTTAATGTGAGAATTAAATGAGAAGAATCGTTAGGAGAATCGAACACTAGAATTTAATCGGTGAATTAAGAGAAGAAAAAGAAATTAAATCCCTAAAAAATTGGTTAATACCGAAAATTAGAGGAAAAATAGGAAAATATGAATTCTTTGAGTTATTGTTATCTTGATGCTTGATTTATGATTTTTATCATGTTGAGAATGGAATTATATGCATGAAAAATTTGAGAAATAAATTGCCCCAATATGCATAAATGCTATGTATTTTAAGAGAAAAAGAAGGAATTATTTTGTTGATTTTATTGATGATTTGAGTGATATTTTGATCATGAAATTATTATGTGATATGTTGATATAATCATATATGTTATTAAGTATAAGAAAAACAAGTTGCATGTTAAGTTTTTGAAGAAAATAAATTGGGATAATATAGAAGATTTGGTGTTTTAATGTTATAATGTGTGTTAAAAAGTTAGTTGAATCATGGATAAAAATAGAAGTTTTTGTAACAAAAATAATGGAGTTTAAAGGTTTTTAAGATGTTAAAAATTGAAAAGTATATAGAAAAATATTTCTAATAAGTGTTCTTGTATTTAAACTTGAAGATTGAATTTTTAATAAACTAAATCAAAAAGAAATTTTGTAATTTAACTAATAAAATAAACTAGTTTTTATAAAAATGTTATTGAAAAATAAAGGAAATTGTTAAGTAAGAAAATAGTTTTAAGTTAAGAACAAAGAAGAAAGATTTATTAAATAAGTAAACAAGAATTGAGAAAATCGAGTTAAAAAGAATTAATTAATAAGAAATTAAAAGAAGTTTTAAATCGAATGGAGAAAAGATGCTAGACGAGTAAAATTAAATACTCGTATAGTTAATTAAGAGAATAATAATGGAATAGAGTTCAAGTAATGGTTTTGAAAGAAATTAATTAAAGTCAATTATTTGAGTAAGTTATTTTCAAACCATGCGAATTAAAAATAAACCGAGAAGAATTGTCGAGTTAATAATTAGAAAAATAATAATTGAGTTAAGAAGTGAGAATCGAATTAGAAATGGAAAGGAAATTCCAATTTCATAAGAGATTAATAATAAATTAAGAGAATTTCTATTAGATGAATAAAAAGTTTATAAAATACTTCATAAGATAACAAATTTAGAACAAAGCGATGTTTATAAATTAAGAAAAGATAAAGTATATTGTTTGAGTTTTATGAAAAGAAATGCATAATCGAGTTAAGTTCTAATGTTTAAATTGAATAAATGTTAATGTGTCTTGAAATGTGTTTGAATTATTTGAATTTATTATGTGATTGAATAAGTATTTAAATGCATGATATTAATTGTGATGTGAAGAATTACTAAATTAATTGTATGCAAATGATTGAGCTATTGATTGTTAAATCGAGAATTAATTTAATCTTAAAAGAAAACTCGAGTAATGGAATGTAGATAGACGACGTTTCATAATTAAAGCGAGAAGTGTTAAAACATTGGTTTGTAATATTAACTAATCATCGTGTAGAGTTAATTGTTTAAAGACTAGAGAGTGAGATCCTTTAGAAAAGTTAAAGCACAAAGAGAAACGACTCAAATAGAAGTCCTTCAGTTGAGTTCAACGCCTTTTTGTCCGTCTTTACGTATCTTATTTTCTTTATCGATGTCGAACTGTGAAGGATCGAGCCGAACGGATCGTTAAGCGAGAACAAATAGCCCTTAAACCGCCTAGCTAGAATCTTCGGAAGTCAGGTGGGCTTTTCTGAACCAAAACTGCCGATGAATATATTTATGCTATTGAGTATTATTATTATGATTGATTTTAAGTGCGATTGACTTGCCGTTTTTATTGAAGTTTGGTATGTGTTATCATCTGTTTAATTAAGAAGTTATTATCCTGTGAAAGGCAGGAAACCCACGTGTGGTATGTTGAATGATTGAGGTGACTGTGAGCCTTGCTTCGGTTAGGCCGGTTACAGTGTTCGAGAAGGAGGCCTACTTCTCGGCACAGTAAGATTGATTGTGACAGATGATGCATACTGTTATTATATGTTATGTTTGACTGCGCAGTCTGTTTAAAAAGAAAATGTTTTTAACATGTACAAGTGAAACTGTTTTAAATTGTTTAAGTACTTGTGATGTTCGGCAAGGCAAGATCAATTGTTATAGCTTTTAAAAGCATCTTTAACCAAATGTTTTGGCTTGTGTTCACTGAGTACGAAGTACTCAGCCCTGCGTGTATTTCTAAACGTGCAGGTTGACTGGATGGCGATGGCATGGATGCTTGGTGGTGTGGTGTGGTTCTTTTGGTTCAGTCGAGTCGAATATCAGTCTGACATTTGTACGTCTTCATACGTGCAAATGTTGGGTTTTGATGCAAGTTTCCGCTGCAACTCTTTTGAATTGATGTCTGTTGATACTTATACTCTGATACTTATGTTTTTTATTCTGAGTGTTGTGCTCGATGATTTTGAATACTTGTTGAATTCTTAACTTCTTGACTTGTGCTTCCGAGCGATGGGCTCGTTGACTTTAAACATTTTGTTGAATCTGGTTCTCTTGACTTGGTATATTTTCGCACTCTCGTTTTTGTTGAAATCTTACCCCCGTCAACATGAATTTCTTATCATATTTTTGTGTAAATGTGATTTTGAAATGCTCGGTTATTATTTCATTATGTCCTTGAAAACCTTATTCGATTGCATTGCTTTTCATTAATGTTTCCCCGAGCATGTTTCCCTGTGTTTGAGTTGATTGCTAGTTGATTAGGTTGTGTTATTGTTCGTAAGTCGCACCTCAAGAGTCGGTGCGTGACAGGTTGGTATCAGAGCGAGGCTTTGATTGCTCTGAAGTCTATTATTTCTTTGATGAGTCGAGTCTAGATTTAATTCCTAGACTTATTGAGTTAGTAAACCACACCAAGCTATCCTCCATCTCATCCGGCAACCAGGTATGTCTTATTTTCTAAAAGTTTTTCAAGTTTAAGTGGTGTTTGAGCTATTAAAGTGTTGAGAATTTATTTTAAGTTATTTATGAGTTATGATGATTAAGATGAAGTTGTTAAGTTGATTAATAACTAGATTGCTTTAGAATGTCCCCCCCTTTGCGTGTACGTGTGGAAAAATCGGAAAGGATGAAACGCGTGTGTGATTGGTTACGTGATTTGGAATTGCCCGAATCCATGATCGAAAATCTTCCTTTGGAACACAGAAATGAGTATGTAGTGGAATTTGTAGTATGCCCGATTAATTGTTAAGTGTGCTTATGCGTTTAAAAATCCGTATAGGATGGACGACAACGATTGGATGCAGGAGTACTTGCACGTGAGAAAGATGAGCATCGAGTCGCTAGCGGAATTTCTAGCGCGTTACCATTCGATATGGGGAAAAGTCCAGTATATGGACATAGGACCATTGGAAGGCATGACGCATTTAATCCAAGCTCTACTGCAGGAATGAAAGGAATGGGCACCTTGTCTTGTTCCACGATTTTTAGGCTACCGCTACTTTGATCGAACCTTATACGGCGATGTGAATGCGTTTATCTCCGCAATTTCAGCTCGTTTCATGTCTTATGGTGCTCCTCCGTCAGAATCATATGATGATGATACTCCAAGTCTGCTAAATGAAATTGTTCGTGCTTGATGGTCCCGAAACGAGTTACTGGTATATGGGGGGGGGAGGGAATACACCAGTTAGGATTTTAAAACTTAACCCTGGAAAAATATTTCAACCGAGTAAAAAGACTCAGTTGGAATCTCACAGCTGAGTAAGCAACCTCAGCTGAAAGAGTTGTGCGGTGCGGAATGTGGTGAAAATAAACTCGTTATAACAACTCACGCTTTTATGCTTGGTTGGTCAAAAACCAAAATAGTTGAATATGCAAATATGCAGTTTGTATGTCGGTTAGTTTGGTCAGTTGAAAAATGCTATAAATAACTGAACACAGACACACAGAATTTAACGTGGTTCGGAGATAACCCTCCTACGTCCACGGGGAGTTGTGAGTCCACACAACTCTGTCCAAGTTCTTCTGGACAAACCACTCAGCTTACGCGGGCTGAACAACCGTTATGGATAAGTTTGCGGGTACTTATCAACCTTACAATTTAGTTTATGGGTACTAAACGACCTAGCTACTCAGTTGCAGGAAGAGTAGAATCCTAAACCTTTTTCAGGTGAAAGAGAAAATATGTTTCCAACTAAAAGCTCGAACGGAAGGTGAGCTGCGATCTAACTCTCTATGAACTCTCACTAAGTGATGTTCTCAAGGTTCGATCTAAAGACACAAAAAAACTATCTAACTCTAGAACCCTCAACAAGTGATGTTCTAAGAGATTCAGTTCAGTTCGTGAAGAATATTGCTCTTTTCTTTTTGCTCTCAGATTTCTTCTCGCGTGTGTGTCTTATTTCCTCTTCGAATGAATAAGGGCCTCTATTTATAGGCGGAGAGTATCAACTAGCCGTTGGAGGAGCTGTTGATCTCTGATCGTTGAAAACGATGGCTTGTCTCTCATCTCTGCAGACTTTCCCGATATGGCATCTGAGTTCTTCAGCTTTCCATCTGAGACAGCCTTGTGTTGGGCCAAATGGGGTAATGACTGAACGGTCAAACCCTCATGTGACTTCCTTTTGAAATTCAAATTCAAACCTTTCTGAAAGTCAACCTCGGTTAGTCGGTTGAAAGTCTTGATCTTTATCTGAGTCGTCTTTAGCTGATGTTCTGTCTGAACCGTTGAACTCTCAGCTGATTTTGAACTTCATGTTGAGACTTCTTTATAACTTCCCCCTTCTTGAAACTTTCTCTTTATCGGATGGCATTCTATAGCTGATGTTCCAACTGAACAGTTGGCTTGAACTCTCAGCTGTCAAAAAGCATAGCTCTCTCATCAGGCAGTCTTGTAACTGATGTTCCTCATCCGATCTTTCATCCGGGGTTGTATCCGAGTGTTGCTCTGTTGCCGTCTTCAGCTGGAGATCTGTAAAGATAAAATCTTAACATTGCTCAAACAGCGAGCCTAACAGCTAACAATATGAACTGGCAACATCTACTCGGTTGGGGTCAGTTGGTTTTGGAATTCATCAAAACTCATACTAATAAATTTTCCAACAATTTCCCCCTTTTTGATGATGCCAAAACCATTTACAACTTTTAAACCACTTGATCTAAAACTCACTAACTTATCTAAAATCTCAGCTGAAATTCTAGACAGTCTATAAGATAAAACATGAAAGGGTTAGCACAATTATAACATGGTATTTAAAAAGGATACTTTGTGATTCAGAGCTTGGACAATGAGGGATTGTTCATCAAGGTGAATCTTATATATACTTTGAAGTTTTCCTTACAACTGATGATTACAGGAAAAAGTACAAACCAGATAAAGATACATCAGTTGATCAAAAAACTACAACATCTCAAAAACTATATCAGCTCAAAAACTTCATTATCTCAAAAATACTGTTGACCGTACTTGCTGAAGATACGATCAAAGATCTCTTTCTTCGCAGCTGACTCAATCCCAGTGTTGACACCATGTTCTTTGCAGACTTGTCTCGCCTTAGCCATGATCGCATTTCTGTTTGGAGTACTTGTGCCTTTGATCATCTGAGGGCGATATCTGAGCTTCTGCGGAACTGGAATGGTGTTAGGATCGAGCTGAGCTTTCAGCATGGCCCTTTTAAACTGACTAAACATTCCAGGATCTCCAGATCTGAGCTCCCACAAGGCTTCCTTGAAGGCTTGCCTTGGGTCTTCAGTTGAGTAGACCTTCCTGTAATAAAAGTCATTTATAAACTCGTGCTTGAACTGCTCCCAGTCATCGTTCCACTTAGCATTCATCCACTTGTCAATGTGTGGGAACCGTGACGGGAGCGGGGCATTCTTCTGCAGCTGCTGCGTCTTCTTCCTAGCCTCAGCCTTCAACTGGTGCTTGTTTATTCTTCGCACGCTCCGGCGGGCTTTATTTCTGTCGACATTTTTCTCTACTTTGGCCAGTTCCCTCTCGAACTTGGCCATCTTCTTGGCTTGATCCGCAGCGAACTTCTTGATCCAAGAGGGATTCAAGTACTTCTCCTTGGACTCCCCTATAGCTTTTGCAGCTTCGATGCAATCTTCAACAGAGATCTCGTCAAGATCCGCATCGAGCTCAGTTGTAAGCTCAGCTACAAGGTCGTGGGAGACTTCTAGTTCCTGCTCTTCCGACTCCTTCGGCTGAGATCCTTCAGCTTCTTCCCTTTGAGGTTCAGCTGGCACTCCTTCTTCCCCCTGCTGAACTCCTTCTTCCCCCTGCTAAACAACACCTTTCCCCTATCCAGCAACAGCTGCTGGCTCCTTTTCTTCCCCCTTTTTGGCATCATCCAAAAGGGTGGCAACAGTGCCATCCAGGGAGGTCAGATTGGCCTCAGCTTGTTCAACTCGGGAGAAGAGTTCGTCCACAACATCCTTCGCTTCCACCTTCTTGGCCAGCTCCAAGTCCTGGCGTTCCTGCTCGGCTTTCTTCAAGGCTGCAAAGGTCGCAGAGACATCTTTGTGAAGGGTGACGAACTCAGCTCGAAAATTTGCGAACTGAGACATTCACTCCTGGTCTTGCGTCTGCTGGGACTTTGCCAGATCAGATTCAGCAACGGACTTGAAGACGTTGAAGTCCAAGCTGAGTCCCTGAACCGTCTTCCTTAGATCCTTGACCTCCGAGCTGGTAGAAATGGAGAGGTCTTCGAGCTTTTGCTGTAGGGAGGAGGAGAGTTGTTCCAGCTGATTCTTCAAGCTCCCATTCTCTTCCATTAGCTGATTCATCCTGTCAGCGTCCTCCTCCTTGTTGAGCTTGATCTTGGACAATAGCTCCTGCCTCAGCTGGTTGACCCTCTCAGAGATCAGCTCACAGATAGCATTAGTTGAGTGTGCTGGCTGATCTGAGGGTCCAGGCAGTTGTTGTTGTTGTGGCTGGGCAGTTGGGTCCACGACAACCAGGGCTGTTCGGCTGGTCAGGTATTGTTTCAGCTTGTCTTCTTCCCTCTTGGCCGCCTCTTCAGCTGCGTCGACATCCTCCATGTGGTTGGCATTTTTGGCCAACATATGGTCAAGAAATTGAACAGCTCCAGGATTGTCGCACAGCTCCCTGGTGTCTGTCCCTTCTTGTTGGCTCTTATCCAGACGACGACGGAGCACAGCCACCTTCTGGTTGTAGGCTACCTCCAGGTTCTGGTAGTCGAAGTACACCCTCAGGTTGGATTCTTCAACCTTCAACCTGTCCCAACCATGGATTTTGAGGGTTTCCTCCTTGACGTACCAGTAGCTGAATATGACGCTGAACTGATAGAGCAGTTCCGTCCCGAACATGGCGAAAATGGGCATTGAGCTGGCCTCGGGGAACATGCCTATCAGCTTGCGAAAGCAGTAGCCTAGCCTGCCTTCGTATTCAGCCAAGATCGCCTGGCAGTTGGCTTCTTCATCAATATGTGGGGGGTCTATATCGAAGGCAATGGGTTCGAGGGTGTCATTGACGTTGACCAAAGGAACGGTCTCAACGTCGGCATCGAGCGAGAGGCTCGGAATATCTGACTGAGGACCAGTTGAGAGAACTGGATCCTCTTTGGGTGGTGAGTGGGCTGGCTTAATTGTTTCCTCAGACACAGGTGGGATTTCCTGTCTGGCATCAGCTCCAGTTGGACTGTCGTGGGACTCCTCAGATGAAGAAGAGTCATCTAAGGAGGAGCTGGATTCCTCCACGTTGATCTCTTTTTCTTCAGCCAGTGCCTCTTGCTGGCAGGGTTGAAGCACGAACGCAGCTGCATCAACCGACTGGCTAGATTCGGTTGATTTCTCAGCTGGTGTCTCCACCACGGGGCCAGATGCAGCCGGTTGAGCTGCTGGCTGTATGATCTTGATCCTGGGCTTTTTCTTGAGGGGTTCCACCTCTTCTTCTTCTTCTTCTTCTTCTTCTTCTTCTTCTTCTTCAGCTTCCTCAGCCACCTCCTCCAACTGGCGCTTCGCAGGCTTGGACCTTGATGGGCGGCGAGCTGCTGGGGCCGACTCCACAGCTGGCTTGGAGGCTCCCTTGGGAGTGTATACTGCTTCCACAACATCCCTGGCCTTTTTGGCTGTAGGGAACAACATCAGCTTGCTGAACGGAGGGTCCTCACTCCCTTCCCAGGTCAGCTTCTGTCCCTTGGTGGCTTGGAGGATCAGGGCAGAAATTTTTGTGCCGAAGTTGAGTGTCCCCTTGACACTCAACAGCTGCTCTCCGGACTCAGCAACCGTCTCGGAGATTTTCAGCTTCTCCGCCCACAGCTGGCTTTCAATGTAGCCCAGCCAGTCAATCTTGTATTGTTCCTCCAGGGCCTTCTGCTGCTTGAGCTTCGGTCTGCTAATATCACCGAAAGCTCCTCCGTATGCGAAGGCGCACTTTGAAATGACGTCAAACAGAAGTCGGTGTTCCGGCTTCAGTTTGGTCCTCTGCATACTCCCCTTCAATTGTTCGGGGACAAGAAGGATTGTTTGCAGGAATGCATCAGCTTCCTTGTCAGTGAAATTCCCCATCACGTCTATGGCCTCCCTGTTTCTGGGGATGATTTTCTCCAGTTCTTTGGTTACTTTGATTTCAATGGCGGTGTCTTCCATCGAACGGGAAGTGTTATTTCGTTGCTTGCACGGGATGGTCGTGACAAGTCCGATTTCTGCATCGCGCTGCAGATTCCTGTAGAAGTGTGCAACCTGCTTCCTGAGCAGCTTGGATGGAGAGAGGGTTGCCCAGTTTAGCAGACTGTGGTCGGAAAGAATGGCGGCTACTGGAGCGAGTTCCGGCGAGGTCAGGGCATCCCTGGAAAGAATTTGTTCAAAATGAATCTTCGACATCATCATGTCGAAGGATTCCTGGAATGTAGCTGGTTCTGCGGAGACCATCTTCTTCGAGGCTTTTGATTTAGGTGCCATCTCAGAGGAATATATATGCATAGAAGGAAGAAATGTGTTACTGGAAATGGTGAGACAATTTCGGAGAAGATGATGAATAGTTAGTAAAGATATGCACGAAAAGAGAAGGTAAGGATCACTTCCTGATTTGCCGCCTTATAAAGGTATTTGACTCGGATGAGATTTACGGCTAGGGTTAAATGGCGCGAATCCATCAACGGCTGAGATTACGCAACTGTTGGGTAATTTTGACTGACGCTCCACGCGCAAGTGAGAAGGTGAATAGTTTAAGGTGTCAGCCCAGTCGCACTATAAAGTAAGGGTTTAGGAGTTCAACCAGACTTTACATTAAATGCGATATGATGGCTTGTTTAGTTTAGCTGACATGTTCAGGAATGTTTGAATTTATTTCAAACATTCTCATTTAATATCATAACACCTTTAGTCATAAATGTTACCTGCCAGCTGATGTCGAGATCAGCTGTATACCTCAGTGGAGTTCCTCAGTTGCCGCATACCATCAGCTGACTCGAGTTCGTCTGTTCAGCTGACGTTTGATGTCTTCAGTTAGCAATCCGCATCTGAAATTCCCCCTTCATCTGAGCTTCCCCCTCAGATGGATATCTGACTCTTCAGCTCGGATGGATCCTCTTCATCTGATGGATCCAATAGTCCAAGAAGATCACATAACATCTTGAACCGGGCTTCAGGAAGAGGTTTGGTGAAGATGTCAGCTCTCTGAATCTCAGTTGGGATCTTCTCCATGGACACATCCTTCTTCTCAATATGATCTCGAATGAAATGATGACGAATGTCGATATGCTTTGTCCGAGAGTGGTGAACAGGATTCAGAGAGATAGCTATGGCACTCGAGCTATCACAATGAATTGGAACCTGTCCAGTTGCAACTTCATAATCTCTCAGCTGTTGCTTCAGCCACAACACTTGCATGCAACAGCTTCCGGCAGCCATATACTCTGACTCGGTTGTAGATGTAGCAACACATGCTTGTTTCTTGGAGAACCATGAAACTAGCTTGCTTCCCATACACTGACAGTGTCCAGAAGTAGACTTCCTGTCCAATCGATCTCCTGCTAGATCCGCATCTGAGTATCCGGTCAGCTGGATATTGTCGTCAGTTGGATACCACAATCCAACATTAACAGTTCCCTTAGATACTTGATGATGTTCTTCGCTGCCAACATGTGTGCTTCTCTTGGTTGGACTTGAAACCGAGCACACACTCCAATTGCGTATGATATGTCTGGCCGGCTTGCAGTTAGATATAGCAAAGAACCGATGATCCCTCTATACTTGCTGGCATCCACGAGCTTTCCCTCAGCTCCGGGTTCGATCTTCCACTTAGTATTCATTGGGATCCTTGTTGTCTTACTTGTTTGCAATTCGAACTTGGTGATGAGCTCCTTTGTATACTTAGACTGATTGATGAAAATCCCTTCTGGTGACTGCTTCACTTGTAACCCAAGGAAATAATTCATCTCGCCCATCATTGACATCTCGAACTTCTCCTTCATGAGAGCTGAGAATTTCTTGCACAGCTCCCCCGTCTTGGAACCGAATATGATGTCATCCACGTAGATTTGCACAACAAGTATATCTTCTCCAACTTTGATGGTGAACAGGGTTTTGTCAACTGATCCTCGTTTGAATCCCGAGTTCAGTAGAAAACCACAAAGAGTGTCATACCAGGCCCTTGGCGCTTGCTTTAGACCATAGATAACTTTCTTCAACTTGTACACTCTTCCATCTCCAGTCTCAAAACCAGGAGGCTGTTCAACATACACATCTTCCTTGATATCTCCGTTGAGGAATGCACACTTCACATCCATCTGATACACTTTGAACTTGTGATGTGCGGCATAAGCTAGAAAGATTCGGATGGCTTCCAGCCTTGCAACATGCGCGAAAGATTCTTCAAAGTTGATTCTTTCTTGTTGGCAGTATCCTTGAGCTACCAACCTTGCCTTATTTCTCACTATGAATCCAATGGCGTCTCTCTTGTTTTTGAAAATCCACTTCAATCCAATCACCTTGACACCATTTGGTCTTTCTACCAACTCCCATACACAGTTGCGTAGAAACTCATTCAGTTCTTCTTGCATGTATGTTGTCCAGTGAACACAGTTGAGAGCTTCCCCAACATTCTTCGGTTCTGGTACATTAGCTACAAAGCAAGAGATCATGGCAACATCTCCAGCTTGCTCGAACTCCTCTAGAACTGCCAACTCCTCAGCATATTGGGCATAAGTGTTGGAGTTCTCTTCAGTTGATTCTGGATTTGCAACTCGGCTCCTTGTACGCACACCCTCGGTTGGATCGCCGATGATGCTGTCAGTGGAATGGACTTCATACCATCTTCGGATGCGTCTTCCTTCTTCTTCCAACTGTGGCTGTTCCGAAATTTGAGTTGGAGTCTTTAGAGTTGGTGATTTATCAGCTGTTGAGTCTGGATCCTCAACATTGACATTAGTTTGAACAGGACTCAGTTGGGCTTCGGATGCTGATGCAGTTGGAGGAGCATCAGCTGAAGTTCCCCATTGGGATGAGCTGGGGTCTTCGCATTCATCTTCAGAGGAGTATGGATCCTCATCCTCAGTTGCCCAAACCAGTGGTTTAGCTAGGTTCTTTTCCCTTAGAGCTTGCGATCTGGTGAGAACTGGTGGAACAGCTGGATCTGCTTGTTGTCCTTTAACCTGTTCTCTGCACTCAAAGGTAGATTCATCAAAACTAACATGAGGTGTTATTTCCACAACACGAGAGCTGTTGTTGAAAACTCTGTATGCCTTGATTCGAGCAGCATATCCAAGAAATATGCCCTTCGAAGCTTTGGCATCAAAAGTTTTCAACTGAGTCGTCCCATTGTTGTGAATATAACACTTAGAACCAAAGACGCGAAAATAAGAAATATCTGGCTTCCTGCGTCTCCACAGCTTATATGGTGTCTTTCCAACCGCTTGGTTAGAAGAGACCGGTTCTGAGTGTAGCATGCAGTGTTGATCGCTTCAGCCCAAAATCTCTTTGGTTGAGCTGAGCTGGCTAACATGGATGTGGCTGCATCCTTCAGCGTTCTGTTCCTTCGCTCAGCTACTCCATTCTGTTGCGGAGTACGCGCGGCCGATGTCTGATGGGTAATTCCATTCTTCTCGCAATACTCGATGATGGTTTCATTTAGGAACTCGGTTCCACGATCTGATCGGATAGAAATGATCTTTATCTCTTGTTGGTTCGATATCCGATCCATCAGCTTGGGTAGCTCATCTCGGGTTTCACTCTTGTGGCGCATGAAGATGGTCCACGTGTACCTCGAGTAATCATCAGTTACAACCAGTGTATATTCGTTGCCATTTATGCTCTTTGGTGTAACTGGCCCAAAGAGATCCATATGGATCAGCTGTAACACTCGGTCGGTTGAGGGAGTTGACTTCAATTGGAAGAAGGATCTAGCGAGCTTTCCCAGCTGGCATGCACTGCAGATGTGTGTTGTTGAAAACACTCGGTTAGGTATGCCTCTTGCATGTTCTTGTCTGGCGAGTCGGTTCATCGTCTTGAAGTTCAGATGGTTGAGCCTTTTGTGCCATAGCCAGCTCACATCAGAACTGCTCTTTGATAACAGGCAGGTGTCAGGGAGGCTGCTGTTCCAGTCAGCGTAGTAGACATTCCCTGTTGGTGATCGATTTCCCAACAATATCACCTGCTTTGATCCGACATCTTTAACCCTGCAACCCTGTGCATCAAACTTGACAGAGAACCCATTATCACAGAATTGGCTGATGGAGAGCAAGTTATGCTTCAATCCATCAACATAAGAGACATTAGAAATTGAAACATGATTGGTTTCAAGGGTACCGTAACCTCTGGTGTAACCTTTTGAGTTATCACCAAAAGTAACTAATGGACCTTCTTTCTCCATGAAACTTCCAAGCAAATCCTTTAGATTCGTCATGTGTTTCGAGCATCCACTGTCCATTACCCATTTTGTTGTAGACGCTTTCTTCTTCCTCAGCTGTTTCTCCTGTACCTGCAAGGAGAAACTCGCTTAGGTCCCCAATTTCAGTTGGGTCCTGGAGGGTTAGAACCAGTTCCCCTGGAACTGTGCGTCGCTTTTCCCTGTAAACTCGGATGGATTTATCATTCCAGATCACTCTTCCTTGATCATCAACTATAACAACACCTCGGTTATCCTTAGGCTTGTTGTTAGTAGTGATGTTCTGTTTCTTGGGAGGAGTTGGATTTCTCTCATGTTGAGCTTTAGGAGGTGAGGGTTTCCCCTTGTTTTGATGGCGATTCTTATCCTGTTGAGTTTGTCTGTGAGGTCGGACGCCATGTTGGAATCTTTGTGGCTGATTCTGATTCCAACTCCCTGAGGGTTGTCTGTAGCTGTTCATGCCCTGTTGATGATTCATATTATGGCATGAATATCTCCAGTTGTTCGACCTGTTCCTCATTGGTTGACTTCGTTGGAACCTTTGGTCGAACTGATGTTGGAACCGCGTTGATTCAGATGATTGAATCCTTGTCGGTTCTGCGGTCGGTTCCATTCTTTCTGATGTTGACTCTGAGGTTGATGCAGAGGTCGGTTCTAATTCTGAGTTCGGTTGCGATTATGCCTTCGACGCCTCTGATTCCTCTTCTGACTTTTGGAACATTCCCCCTCGGTTGATTTTTCAGCCGATGGAATATTCTGTCCTTCATCTACTGTTCCTTTTCCCTTCTCAGGTGTGGTAGTGTTGGTCAGTTGAACTAGCTAAGAGGTGGAGGTTGGATTAGCTTCTGAAGACTCAGTTGTGTTTGACTCGACAGCTGTGACTTCTACAGCTTTAATGAAGGTTGCTGGTGGAATTCCAGTATCCTTGACAACATCATAACCAAGTCCTGACACGTCATCCATCTGTCTACTATAACTGATAAGATTTTCTATGATCTTGGATGACTGATACAGCTTGATTAGATTGTCCTTCTCAGTTTGCAACTCCTTGACGAGGACAGTTATCTGCTCGGTTTGTCCATCTGACTTCTTTATCAGCTGTTCGATCTGAGCCTCTTGATTTTTCAACTGACCTTGTTGTTCCTTGATCTGCTTTGTCAACTCCTCATCAGTTGGAGCCTTAGCTTCATTCAGCTGACTCTTGAGATTTTCAATCTCCTCGGTTTGGCTTTTTATCAAATTGTCCTTCTCGGTTAAGGAATCTTCAAGTTTGGTGAACTGAGCTTGAAGACTCTTAAACTCAACCGATTGCTGAAGCAGTTCCTCACTGAGTTCTTGAAAATCACTCCAGGAGGGTTCCAACTCATCTTCCAGAGATTCCTGCATGTTAGAAGTATTGGAAGAATTTAACTGAGCAGGATTAGATTGTACCTCAATATCATCTTGGTCTGTTCCAAGTGCCATGAGGCATTGATCCTGACTGATGGCGTTGTTGGTAGAAGTCAGCTCATCTTCATCTTCAGTATCAGTGAAGATATCCATATCGTCAGCTGCTTCTTCTGCTACCATGGCCTTGTTCTTTGCAGATTGCTTGGCCCTCAACGCTTCCCTTTCTTTCTTTGAAAGGTCTGGACAGTCAGCTTTGAAGTGTCCTTCCTTGCCGCATTCGAAGCAACCATTAGTGACTGGCTTCGAGCTATCTCGAGTTCGGTTTGATTTGTAGAATCGTTTGTATTTGCCGAACCGAGTGTCCATGTCGGCTAGCTTCTTTGACAAGGCTGCGATGTTCTGTTGCAGTTCCTCTCTGCTTGGCTCCTTTGCAGTCGTGTCAGCCGATCTGGTTGGCCTCGATGATCTCAATTTCGAGTAGTCAGCTCGGAGAGCAACTGACTTTGAGACTGAGCCAACATCCTCAATTCTACTTGTCTGACCTGAGGACTGTGATCTCCTCCTGTTGACCTTATACTCATTTACTTTTAAGATTGAGAACAATCTTTCAGTTCCCATCTCACCAAGGTCAGCTCGGCTCTCGTGGATATTGGTGAAAGTATCCCACTCAGCCGGTAGAGCTTGCAACACTTTGAGATTGATTTCTCTTAGTGTGTATTTTCCTCTTCGGATGGACTGGATTCTTCTGATGATGTCCATAAACCGGAGCTCTAGTTGATCGATGGTCTCATCAGGTCGCAAACTGAAGTTGTCGAAATCTTGACATGCATGTGAGAACTTGTTTACCTTTGTCTCGTCGCTTCCTTCGCTCAGCGATGCCAGGATGTCCCACATCTCTTTTGCAGTCTCACACTCCTCTATCCAAGGCAGATAATCTTGTCCAACTGTGGACATTATTGTGCTCTGAGCCCAGATATCCAACTGGCTCACCTTGGCCTCCTCTAGAGTGTAGTCTTCTGGCTGTTTCTCCACATACTCCACCACTGTATCTCCATCGTTAGGATTTGTGGGAGTGCGAGCTATTCTTTTTTTGATGACGATCGGTCCGGAAGAGAGAACTTGTTGCATCCTATGATGCTTCGAAAGTAGGATCTTCTTCATCCGTGTTCTCCATGATGTATAATTGACTACTGAGAACATGACGACGATCTTGTCCTTGACGTCCATCTGCACACAACAAACAGAACAAATATGCAAGCAAATATGCACTAGCGTGAAAAATCTGTTCAGTTGACCACTGAAGAAAATTTCTCGAATTCACACCTTGTGAAACAGAGTCAGCAGTCTTTTGAACCACTGCTCTAATACCACTTGATGGTCCCGAAATGAGTTACTGGTGTATGGGGGGGGGAATACACCAGTTAGGATTTTAAAACTTAACCCTGGAAAAATATTTCAACCGAGTAAAAAGACTCAGTTGGAATCTCACAGCTGAGTAAGCAACCTCAGCTGAAAGAGTTGTGCGGTGCGGAATGTGGTGAAAATAAACTCGTTATAACAACTCACGCTTTTATGCTTGGTTGGTCAAAAACCAAAACAGTTGAATATGCAAATATGCAGTTTGTATGCCGGTTAGTTTGGTCAGTTGAAAAATGCTATAAGTAACTGAACACAAACACACATAATTTAACGTGATTCGGAGATAACCCTCCTATGTCCACGGGGAGTTGTGAGTCCACACAACTCTGTCCAAGTTCTTCTGGACAAACCACTCAGCTTACGCGGGCTGAGCAACCGTTATGGATAAGTTTGCGGGTACTTATCAACCTTACAATTTAGTTTACGGGTACTAAACGACCTAGCTACTCAGTTGCAGGAAGAGTAGAATCCTAAACCTTTTCAGGTGAAAGAGAAAATATGTTTCCAACTAAAAGCTCGAACGGAAGGTGAGCTGCGATCTAACTCTCTATGAACTCTCACTAAGTGATGTTCTCAAGGTTCGATCTAAAGACACAAAAAAACTATCTAACTCTAGAACCCTCAACAAGTGATGTTCTAAGAGATTCAGTTCAGTTCGTGAAGAATATTGCTCTTTTCTTTTTGCTCTCAGATTTCTTCTCGCGTGTGTGTCTTATTTCCTCTTCGAATGAATAAGGGCCTCTATTTATAGGCGGAGAGTATCAACTAGCCGTTGGAGGAGCTGTTGATCTCTGATCGTTGAAAACGATGGCTTGTCTCTCATCTCTGTAGACTTTCCCGATATGGCATCTAAGTTCTTCAGCTTTCCATCTGAGACGGCCTTGTGTTGGGCCAAATGGGGTAATGACTGAACGGTCAAACCCTCATGTGACTTCCTTTTGAAATTCAAATTCAAACCTTTCTGAAAGTCAACCTCGGTTAGTCGGTTGAAAGTCTTGATCTTTATCTGAGTCGTCTTCAGCTGATGTTCTGTCTGAACCGTTGAACTCTCAGCTGACTTTGAACTTCATGTTGAGACTTCTTTATAACTTCCCCCTTCTTGAAACTTTCTCTTTATCGGATGGCATTCTATAGCTGATGTTCCAACTGAACAGTTGGCTTGAACTCTCAGTTGTCAAAAAGCATAGCTCTCTCATCAGGCAGTCTTGTAACTGATGTTCCTCATCCGATCTTTCATCCGAGGTTGTATCCGAGTGTTGCTCTGTTGCCGTCTTCAGCTGGAGATCTGTAAAGATAAAATCTTAACATTGCTCAAACAGCGAGCCTAACAGCTAACAATAGGAACTGGCAACATCTACTCGGTTGGGGTCAGTTGGTTTTGGAATTCATCAAAACTCATACTAATAAATTTCCCAACAGTGCTCCTCCACCAATTCCTCAAAATGACCCCGTCTTTCTCCAAATCAATTCGCCACCACAAACTGTACTTGAACCTCAAAATTCCCACTCAGATCATCTAATTGTAAGTGGTGTGCTTTAATTCATTCTTTTGACCCTTTTGTTTTGTCTAACTTGCCAACATTGCAGCCGAGTGGATGCAATGGAAATCCTTCGTCGAATGAAGATCAGTTTGTCGCTTACATGTGTCGTCAGCAAGTAACTTTTTCAAGTCATCCTGAAGCAGAATCTTCTAGACCAGCCCGTTCAGACATCGGCATTGAGAATGAAAGTGAGCCAAATGATGCAGCAACAGTAGGAAAAGGATATCTTCAAACCCTACCTAGCAATGTCTTTCCTACCCCTTTTGCTTGTGCATCTACCTCCCCAGCAAGGCAAGAAGACGAGCACAACTCCCAATTTGGCGTCTCCACTAATGTAGCTCCTTACCTTTGTCAAGAAGAGAATCCCAACACCCCGCAATGGGTTGAATCTGAGCTAGCTGCGATGGACTATACCTTGGAAGATTGTGAAGAAGCTTTGAGAGAAGCTGAGCGCGAGTGTTTCGCCATTGAAGATGACAACGTCGATGAGGATGATGAACAGTTTGTAGGTCAGATGCTTGAGGAAGAGGACCCCGAGGAGGATGAAGATCCCATGGAGCACTATGGAGTAGACTCCGATGCGGAGCAGTATGATGACAATGGGCCAAGCGAAAGTGATTCTTGCGTGTAGAAGTAATTTAAGGAAGCTGTTGAATTTAAGTATTTTTATTCGTGTGTGTTGGAGAGACAAACTCTTTTATATTTTTCAGTTATGATGTAATTTATGGTTAAGACTTGCATAACTTGGTTAGGAAGAAGGGAAAATTTTCAAGTAAATCCCTAATTATTATAAGTCCTTGAAAAGGCCGCCGCCAGGCGATTTGAAATTGAGCCATTGGGCTTTTTGAAATCAAAATTTGAATTTCCTGAGTTATCAAATTGACTTGAGTATGTGATTATGGAAGTGATGATATTTCATTCTATGATTATGATTGATTGTTTGAGAACATGTGATGATGATGTGAATGTTTGTTAGTTACTGGAAATTGAATGAAATGCATGAATATTTGAGAAGTTGAAATAATGAAATTATTCGAGAAAGTTCTTGATTGCTTTTAATTATTTAAGTACCAATCGAGAATCGTATTCCTCCCAAAAGAGAAATGTTTTCAGAATTGAGAAAGGTTCCTAGTGAACTAAAGAACTGGAGTGGCTAAAGTTTCCTTGTTATAATTTTTAGAATGCCGCCGAGACGCAGAAACGTCAGAATTCCTGAAGATAACCCGGAAGGACAGCGTGACCCTACTCCGTCCCCTCCGAATGAGAGACGAGTCAAAGAACTTTTTCTCCGACAGAATCCCCCAACCTTCGATGGTAAAGGCAGTCCAGCTGATGCTGAGGACTGGATTCGTTCTCTTGAGCGAATTTTTCGTTTTCTTCGTTGTTCGGATCGTGAACGTCTGGAATGCATGACGTACCAGTTAAAAGGAACAGCCGACTATTGGTGGGAAGTGAAGCAAAGAATGTATTCTCCCGAAGAGCGTGAAGAGTTAACATGGGATCAGTTTAAGGAAGCCTTGTATGAAAAGTACGTGCCGAGAAGTTATCACAAGCAGAAATCCAATGAATTCACTAGTTTGAAGCAAGGGAAGAAGTCTGTGGCTGAGTAGGACCGAGAATTCTGTGAATTAGCACGATTTGCGCCCGATATGGTCGATACTGATGAGAAGATGTGCGAATTGTTTCGAGCAGGATTGAGGCAAGACATCCGAGTAGTTCTTGCTAGTCAAAGTGGTTTGACTTACGCTGAAGCTTTGAACCGAGCCCTGGATATGGAGTTGGCAATGCAACCAGAAAAAGGATTGCATCCTCCAGCGAATCCTCAATTTCAAAGCCAGACAACCACGACTGTGTCTACTCAACAATCCCAGTTGGGCCAGTATGGAAAGAGGAAGGGCAAATGGAGTGGTGGAAACCACCCGAACAAGAAGCAGTGGCAAGGGAAAAGCCAACAACAACCCCAGAAGGGAAAAGCTCCGTAGATCAACCGAAGTAACCTACCTATAGGACCCTTAGGATTCCCTCCTTGTGCGAAATGTGGTAAAAAAATGCATCAAGGCATTTGCAAGAGCGGGAGTAATGTTTGCTACACTTGTGGTCAACCTGGTCATTTCTCGAACCAGTGTCCAAGTAAGCAACAAGGGTTTAGAGGCGGAAGACCGAATCAGTTCCAGCCGTCGCAGATGAAAGCCATCGAGGCAGCTTCTTTGCAAAAGTTTGTCCCGCGCCAACGTAAGTCGCCGCAGCCAAAGCAGCAATCTCTTTAGCAAGAGCCTCCGCATTTCCAAAGAGCCTACGCGATTGAGCAAAAACCGCTAGAGAAAGAGAAAGGAAATTTGGCAGGTATGGGAAAGCTTAATAGCATACCTGTTATTGTTTTATTCGATACGGGAGCTTTGCATTCGTTTATATCTAGTCTTTGCGTAGAGAACCTAGAATTGAAGGTAGAAGTATCAAACCAGGTGCTCAGTGTCGCAACCCCTTTAGGAAAGTCTGCGTTAGTTTCGCGTGTTTGCTCGAATTTAGAATTTGAAGTCGGAAGTCGTAAGTTGGTCGCGAAATCCCTGAATGTGATTCAAATGTGTGACGTTGATATAATCCTAGGAATGGATTGGTTAACTGAGAACTTTGCGACGATTCGATGCGATTTGAGGCAAATATCGTTTAAAACCCCTAGAGAAGAATCAACCATAGATTTCGGAATGGAAAAGAGAATGAAGAAGAGCGTACCAATAATTTCAGCCATGAAAGCGCAGAGATTGATGAGGAAGAAAGATACACAAGTGTATCTAGTCTATCTGAATAAAGACGAGAATCAAGAGTTAAGTATCGATGATGTTCCAATCGTGAGAGAATTCAAGGATGTGTTTCCAGAAGTGTTACCAGACTTACCCTCTGATCGTCAATTGGAGTTTACAATCGATTTAGAACCCGGATCAGCCCCGATATCCAAGGCCCCGTATAGAATGGCTCCAAAAAAACTTCAAGAGTTGAAGATCCAACTGCAAGAATTGTTGGACTTAGGCTATATTCGACCAAGTGTATCGCCTTGGGGTGCTCCAATATTGTTTGTGAAAAAGAAGGATGGTAGTTTGAGGATGTACATAGACTACCGAGAGCTAAACAAGATTACGCTAAAGAACAAATATCCTTTGCCAAGGATAGATGATTTGTTTGATCAGCTAAAAGGAGCCGGTGTTTTCTCCAAGATTGATTTAAGGTCTGGATACCATCAATTGAAGATCAAGCAAGAAGATATTCCAAAAACTGCTTTCAAAACGAGATATGGACATTACGAATTCATAGTAATGCCATTTGGATTAACAAATGCTCCAGCAGTATTTATGGATATGATGAATAGAGTTTTTCACGAATATTTGGATAAGTTCGTGATTGTCTTTATAGACGATATTTTGGTGTATTCAAGAGATAAAGCCGAACACGAGAAGCATTTAAGAATTGTGTTGGAAACGCTTAGAGTTGAAAAACTGTATGCCAAATTCAGTAAATGTGAATTTTGGTTGAAAGAAGTAAATTTCTTAGGACATGTTGTTTCGTCCGAAGGAATCAAAGTGGATATAGAGAAGGTGAAAGATGTGCAAGAATGGAAATCCCCGACGTCAGTCCATGAAATCCGTAGTTTCCTCGGTTTGGCAGGATACTATCGGAGATTCATAGAAGGATTTTCCAAGATCGCAAAACCGATGACGAGCCTGTTAAAGAAAGAGACAAAGTTTGAGTGGACGGAAGAATGTGAAAGGAGTTTCCAAGAACTCAAGACGAGATTGACTACAGCTCCGGTGCCAGACAAAGACTACATCATATATACCGACGCATCTGCTCAAGGACTAGGATGTGTCCTAATGCAAAATGGAAAAGTGATTGCGTATGCTTCAAGACAACTCAAACCTCATGAAGAGAAGTATCCAACTCACGACAAAGAAATAAGCTTCATTCATTTCATTCATTATCAGTAGAAACAACTATTACATATTTATACTAGCTAATTCTTAACTTAACGGGTTAAAGTAATAATTGGGCTAGAGAAATGATTGGGTTGGGCCTGGACATATCAGACCATCAGCCATACGGTGAGGTTGGCGATAAAGAATTGCTGGAAAGCAGCCGGATTGTTGGTGGCCAGCAGGGAGAAGCCTGCCTTGGCTCCGTGTTCCGAGAGGCCCGTTAGGGTTTTTATTAATCTAGTTGAGTTATTTTTTCCAGGGAAAAAACAAAAAACACAAACTTGGGCATTTGATCAAATTGGTTGATGGGCTTTAGTTTAATTATAAATATTGGGCCAATGGCTTTTATAGAATAAAAAGGTTTTTCGGCTATAGACATCAATTAATTATTTTGCCACCCAAGTTTGGAACTTGGGGTAATTCTAAATACAGCCCCAAATTTAACCTTTGTAGCCTTCAATTTAAAATATGATTAAAAAATTGGCAAGCAAATAAAAGAAGGGCTACCCAAAAGTGTCATATTTTGCTTAGTTTATTCAAAAAAATTGGATGCTTTAAGACTAAAAAGGTGCCCGAGCATTGTGGGTTATTACTTTAAGATAATTTTATTTAATTCGCATGTGAAACTCTTTCCGATCTACAAATATAGGATTCAATTCAATTATTAATTCAAATTTACAAATATCCAAATTCAATCGCATACCTATTGACATATTTATATAAATTCGTTGACACAAAACTGATGGGAACGGCTAATGAAAGCCGAACTGATTTGCCCACGGATGCTTTTCGAATATCTAACTCGACATATAAGAATTGCTAGATAAATTATATAAGGAGTAAAGATACCGTACTCTTGAATTTAGAGGTCGATGAATGATTCCACTAAACGATCTTCTAAAATGTGTTCCGTCTCGATCTCGGATGTCACGTGGTTAGCAATCCTCCAAGATCCTCAAGCCACTCCAAACCGTCACTACTTTTCTCTCTATCCCTTGTGTGTGCACTACAATGAGGACACTTAAGGTTTACTTGAGAGAGAGCTTGTAGTTATAAGACAACTCATGGGCCAAGCCCATTATTTTTTTGTAAGTAAAATAAATTAATAACACACGAGGGGTGCAACCCAAAACGGATTACAAGAGTTACCTATCAACAAACAAACTATGACGATTAACTAGATCAAAGCAAAGTGATGGATTGCAAATCCAATCACCTAAATTATAATACGAAGAGCTTGAATATAAGAGACCATTTGGGCCACTCTAGGGATCTACTAGAAAACTAGAGTTAGACTTATCTATATACTTGTACACTATTATTCAAGCTCAGAATAATTACAAGCATATAATCACTAATTCATTCCACTAAAGAATTAGTGATGCACTGCCGCTCTAGTCCGCTGATGAATCAGAGCTTCTAGTTTTGACTCCGACAATCCCCATGTTTAAGATGTCAAACATTCATTAATTAATTAAAGCTTCTGACATCTTAAATTAATTAATATCTTTAATTTCTTAAGTAGTACCACTCAACCTTATTATCGTTCTGGATACAATATACACCTGCAGGGTTTAGTACGATAAACTTAATGTGTTCCTTAAGGGAATGTAATCAACCTGGGGTCACCAGGACATGGTTTCCTAATACAGTTAATTAAGTGTCGAAACAAATATTGTTGTCACCCAAGATACAAAGCATATTGAGTTAACACATAACTCTCACCCAAAGTAAGTAAAAGTGACAAACATATATTTGATCACACTTAATCACTTATTATAATTTAGATTTATCGAGTCACTAAGATCTTGATTCTTCTCAAACGGTCAGAATAGAAGAACACGTCTCACTGCGATCCATTCAATTCATAAACATATATGTACTAGTATAAACAAATAGCAAGACAAACTACTTTCTAATATATGCTACAGTCTAAAACGATAACTTGTCCAGAGTCATTTCGACTGTGAATAACTATTAATATCTCATAAGAAACTGATCAAATGATCTTCTGTGATCTACAACACACCATGTGATTTATAACATGAGATTAAGGGACAAAAAATATTATGCGACAAACAATCAAATCAGATACGGGAGAAAACAACAGAAATAGAAATCGTGTATACAAACACAAAACGTTTACTTTACAGTATACACCAACAAAAACTTTGATATATATATTTGGCATGTAATTAAGTCACCTATGTATAGAATAAAAAGTATATTCATTGGTTAGGTTTATATTAATATGTATTGTTTTTTACAAATTGGTTAAGAGGTGCCGTCCTAATAAAAATTAATTAGTTATGTAAAACAGAGATGTAATTATATTTTGAAAAATAAAATAGGGATAAATTAATGTTAGCTTGTTTAATTAATTAGCCTCATTATAAAATGACTTTATATGATAGTTTTAGACTGAACTTCAAATAATACAATCATGAACAAAGATGATCTAGCTATAGAGAGGTTGAACACAACTCGTGACTCAAAAAAAAAAAAAAAAGTAGTACCAAGTTTTTTTCCCTCATAAAAAGAAATATGAGTTCCAAAATTGTCTCAATATTTAAACTGATCGAGCTAGTTTGCACACCATTTTGACGTAGAACAATTCGTTTCATATCGCTGAGTGAAATATATATACAAAACCAGATACTAATATCAAAACTTTGACAATTTTGAAGAATCGAAATAAAAAGTTATTCCCCTATACAAATTGAAATTGACTAATGCCCCGTAAATTAAGCAGGAGCATAAATAGCAGCAGAAGCAGGATATGATCTAGAAAAAAGGAAGAAAGAAATTGAGCGAGCGAATGATTCATTGGAACCAACCGGGGTGCACATTGTTATGAACTTGGCGGCAATATTGCTTGCAGGCGGGCATGCAAGCGGAGTCGGTGGCCCCGTCGATCTCCAGACACACCGGCATGCAGTGATTCAGGCAGTTCGCTAAAGTCGGTGGGCTCCGACCCGCACTTTTGCATCCTAAAATCATTGCCACTACACATACCAAAATCAAACAACCACCCGCTTTCTTATCACCCATTCCCCTCTCTCTCTCTCTCTCTCTCTCTCTCTCTCTCTGATGCTTGGATGTTATGACAATATTTTTGCGTAAGAAATGCTCAAATGGATGATTAAACGGAAACAAGAACCTCCTTTGTACTATATATAGGTCACTGGTTTTAGAGGTTCATTGACAAGTCTTTTTACTATTTACGTGGAAGAAGAAATAGAATGCGCAACTTTTTGCGGCAGGTATTATTTTTTAGTTTAATTGTTTTTACTCACTCCTTTTCAAAAAAAAAAAAAAAGTTTTACTCATTCAACCATTAACTCGCTTTTGTTTTGTTTTAGCCACTTTTTACTTTTTCGTAAAATTTCAACCACAAATTTGGAAAAATAATTCTTTTGGTCATCACTTTATATGTTAAATGTTGTGACTTGTGAATAGGGACGTCGATTGAGCCCGAGCCCGAACCCGACGGGTCGATCCGAATAACCCGAAAAAAGTAAAGGATTAGAGTTGAGTTTTTACAACCCGAATACATAATCGGGTTATTAGGGTTGGCCCGACAGGGTTGCAATCCGATTAGGGTTGGCCCGAAAAGGGTTAGGGTCGATCCGAACGACCCGAATTAATTCACGCACTTTCTGTCTTTCTCTTACTCTAGTCCTAAACATATAAATATTAGAATTAATATTCACTCTTTATCTCTTAGCCTCCATTCATTCTCATTCTCAACATCATCTAACAGTTCACAATTGTTTAGTTTTGCTGAGACAACGAATTAATATTGAATATTATTGTAATTGTTGATGTCGTGTAGTGTTCTTAGACTTGATTTGTTGGATGTTATTTTTGGATTTAATCTGTCGAACCACTTATATGCTTGTTATGTTATTTTTACAATTTTTTTGTTGTATTTTTTGCGACAAATATAGAATAGTTAATAAATATGTTAATTTTTATTAATAAAGTGTGTGACCCGACGGGCCAGCCCGCAACCCGAAGGGTTACGATTAGGGTTGAGTTTTTTCAACCCGAAAAAAACCCAACCCGAGCTAACCCAGCCCGAATAACCCGACAACCCGATAGAGTTGACCCGAAACCCGAAGAGTTGACCCGATTGACATCCCTACTTGTGAATGAAGAAAGATAACATTTAATCAAATTTTTATCATGCCATTACACAAAATGTTCGTCTATTGCCTTTACCCCAAAATCCTGTTTTCGTGTGACGAGCTATTTTTGATATTTTGGCTAAAAAAATTCGAATAAGTAGAAGTATAATTATCTTGATATTTAATCTAATTTCTTAATTCTTATAGAATTTTTAGTATATATATTGCGTTTTTTAGCAAAATAATTTATTTTTAAAATATATATTGAAATTTCAAAATTAAATACTCATTATCAGTTAAACTTTAAATAAGCCCCAAAAAATGAGTAAGTAGAAGATGCCAAAATTGGGAAAATACCGTGGTCTTATGAGTCAATATGGATATGTGATTCACTAGTATTCTCGTAGATAATGTTCCCTACTTTTAATGACCACCTTATTTAGGAACAAGGGTAAAAGGATAGAAAATAGTAATACTCATCATTTTTAAAATATTAAATATAATTATTTATGAAAAGGAGATAATATAAATGGGTCGGACGAAAAAGAAAAGAAGGATATTATAAGAGGGACGAAGAGAGTATGATTATTTTTTTATATACTCTCAAACTCATAAAATTGAACTTTTTTTTTTATGGAACTCATAAAAATTGAACTGAAGCTAACGAAATTAAGCGTTTTCCTCACATTTTTTTAGGATAGGCGATGCTCAATATTATTTTTAGAACAACAATATTTGTTTTTGAGTTGAAAGGTGGACATTATAAAGTTACTAGTATAAGAAATAGTAAATGAATTACTAACATTCAGTACAGTATTGAATTATGCGTTCAAATAGCGTCTCTATTTCGACGATCATCAGAAAAATCCACTCTTGTTCACATCAAGCCAACTCCAAAATCAAAACCTTAGTCAAGCAGGGAAATTATCGAGAAGCCCTAGAATTATACTCCAAGCCTCTCAACTTCCCAAATAATGCTACTACTTCAAGATTCATTTTTCCTTCTCTGTTCAAATCTTGCGCTTCTCTCTCAAATTCCAGCTATGGCGGTGCGCTCCACTCCACGATCATCAAATTGGGTCTACATTTTGATCCGTACATCATCACTTCGCTCGTACAGTTGTATGTCAAATGTGGGTTCCTCGGAAATGCAGTCAAAGTGTTCGATGATTTGCCTGAATGCGAGATTTCGAGTAAAGACGTTGCGCTTTGGAATTCTATCATTGATGGTTATTTCAAGAGTGGTTTTCTTGAGGAGGGTATAGCACAGTTTCGACGAATGCTAGTGTTGAATGTCAAGCCCGATGGTTATACTTTGTGCATTCTTCTTGGGACGTCGAATGGTTGTTTTGGTGTATCATGCGGGAGAGAAATTCATGGCTATGTTATCAGAAACATGTTTTTACATGATCCGTTCATAGTTACTGCGATGATTGATCTTTACTCAAGCTATGGTAGGCCGAAGGATGCATGGAACGTGTTTGAAAAGTTGGAGAATAAGTGCAGCATTGCAGTTTGGAATGCAATGATCAATGGCTTCTGTGAAAATGGTCTTTGGAGAAACAGCTTGCTGTTATATTCGTTAGTGAAAAACGAGGGTCTTGAGTTCGGATCCACAACGTTTGCCAGTGTGCTAACAGCTTGTTCACAGGGTGAGGCTATGGATATTGGCTGCCAGATACACTGTGATATGGTTAAGACAGGATTCGAGGATGATCCATATGCGAGTACTTCTCTACTAACCTTTTATTCCAAATGTGGAGTTGTTGAAGATGCTGAGAGTGTGTATCATTTAGTCAGAGAGAGAAAGGTTGGGATATGGAATAGCATGATATCAGCTTATATTAACTGCCGTTGTTCTGATCGTGCTCTGGAAATTTACACTGAGATGAGACGCAAACAGGTTGAACCGGATTCTTTCACCATATCAACTATACTAGCAGCATGCGGAATGATTGGATCTCGTCATTTTGGAGCAACGACACATGGAGACTTGATTAAGAGGCCTATAAAACAGAGTCTTGCTCTGCAAAGTGCTCTGTTGACAATGTACTCGAAGCATGGGAATGTCGAGGACTCTTACAAGGTTTTCGCAGAGATGAAGGAGAAGGACGTTGTAGCTTGGGGATCTGTAATATCAGGGAGTTTAGATAATAGGAAATTCGAGGAGGTTTTATGTTTGTTCAAAAGAATGATATTCGAAAGTGTGAAACCAGATGCTAATGTTATTGCAAGTGCAATCATCGCTTGTTTAGGATGTGATGATGAGAAATTAGGTCGTTGTCTACATGGAATGGCAAGTAAGGACGGACTAGATTTAGATTCTTGTACGGGTAGAGCTCTAATCGAGTTCTACTCAAAATTCAGACAGCCTGATTTGGCAATGAAAGCATTTGCCAGTGTCTTGCTAAAGAATGTGATGGTGTGGAATGCCTTAATCTCTTGCTACTCGTTGAACGGCCTCCCAAATGTCTCGATCAGCCTTCTGCCTCAAGTTCTGCAAGACGGGTTGCACCCCGACTCCATAACAGTCACCCTTGCTCTTGCTGCAGCTGCAGAGATCGCGGCATTGCTTATAGGAAAGGTGATACATGGTTACCTTATAAGATCCCTTGTATTTCAAGAAATTCAAGTAGAGAACAAATTGATTGATATGTATGTGAAGTGTGGAAGCTTAGCTTATGCGGAAGGGGTGTTCAAGAACATGGCGAAGAGAGATATTGTGGCGTGGAACTCGATGATTGGTGGTTATGGATCTCACGGTGTATGCCGTAAAGCCATTGATCTGCTGCAGGAGATGAGGAATTCAGGAATAGCACCCGATGAAGTGACGTTCCTCTCTCTCATCTCCTCCTGCAACCACTCTGGCCTCATTGATGAAGGTCTGAATCTGTTTGGATTGATGAGAGAGAGCAATGTTGAGCCTAAAATGGTGCATTACGTGAATGTAGTTGACCTTTTAGGCCGTGGTGGACGTGTAGATGATGCTTGGGAGTTCGTAGAGAAGATGGCCGTTGCACCTGAGAGAGGGATTTGGCTTTCTTTGCTTTCTGCCTGCAGAGTGCATAAAAGATTTGAGCTTGGTGAAGTGGCTGCTAATAAACTGATGGCAATGGAGCCAGAAAATGGGAGCAGCTACGTACAACTGCTTAATATGTACGTCGATGGAGGATTTAAGGAGAAGGCCACGAAATTGAGGAGTGTGATGAAGCAGAGGGGAGTGAGAAAGCTGCCTGGATGCAGTTGGATTGAGGTGAAAGATAAGGTGGAAGTTTTTTACTCGGGTGGTTCGTCTTCTTCCTCGATGATAAGGATTTATGAAACTCTTGATAGTCTTAAGAGTAGCATGAAGGGGGGAGAATGTGGTTGTGAAGTAAGTGAAGCAATGCTTGAAACATGATGAGGTTACAATGGACTCTTTTCTGGAGATAGAGAGAAAGAGAGGAATGAGGATGCTACCAGCTTAGTTAGCAAGGGGTTGGTTTTAGGTGTTTTTCACACAAAGCAATTACCCAACATATAGAGTTTTGAATTCTCTCTCAGAAAAAATGGGAAGAAAAAAAATTCTGATCAATATACAATAAAAAGATTTTAAAAAAACATTTGTAAGAAATTATAAATATATTTGAAAGAAAGAGACCTTTTTTTTTAGGGAAAAGAGAGAGACTTTAGTTAACGAATTTATTTTCCTCATGCTATGAAAATTTAATTAATTCATTCATACTTATAAGTTACAATAACCGCCTAATTTCTTGAAAGTTTAAATAAACCGCCTTATTTGTAACGGCATTCTTTATTGGATACACAAAATCTCGACTTTCCTTTCTGCTCTGTTTATTTTTTTGGCGGTTTATGACGCCGTATATTTACTGATATACACACATCTGCCTCATTGATTGGCATTAGGGGAGAGAGAAGAGAGAGAGTGAGAATTTGAGGTTTGTTCTGCTTCAGATGTTTGGATCTCTCTCTATCTACTTTGATCCGATAATTTCCCTTTTCTACTGGGTCGGTCCCTTTGTTTTCAAACAATCTTGTTGGTTAGTTGGAGAATTGAGATTGTTAAAACGTAAATAAATCTTACAAATGCTTTTCTCGAAAATTTATGAGCATTGGATTTGGATATGAAATAAGGGGGCAAACATGGATGTCTTGGAATTCTCTGTTACAACGGCCCCGAAAAAAATCAAATAGGTAGTTAAATTATAGGCAAAATTTTATAAAATTATCCAACCTTTTTTCAAATTCTGAACTTATTACAAATCTTTTAATTTCAGCAAAAAAAATTAGCAACCTTTTAATTTTTCTTAATCCTCGTCCGAATTCAATTTGAGAAAAATTAATGATGACATGTCCAATTAAAAATAACGTGGCATTCAAAACGACGTCGTTTTAATCAAAATGACATCGTTTTGATTTTAAAATTAAAAAAAATAAAAAAAAAATCAGATTACACATCATATATAATTTCCACCTCATCATCATCTTCATGTTCTTCCCCCATTCATCTTCATCAAACTCTCAAATCCATCTTCATCACACTTCATTTCGGTGGTTGCAATCATAACCTATTGCCCTATTCTGATCTCATCCATGGAGGACCTCCCCGCGCATCTTCTCCTCGACATCCTCGGCCGCCTCTCCGATTCCGCCGACGTCGCCCGCTGCCGCGTCGCCTCCCGCGTCCTCAACTCCCTCGCGCCGGAGATCCGTTCCGTCCACCTCTACTGCTCCCACCTCCGCTACGCCAAGTCGCGATCCCCTCTCACCAGATCCTCCATCACGCCTTTCAAACAAGTTTTCTGCAAATTGATCTCCAAATTGCTCACTGTCGATTACGTCTCCGTCGGCGTCGAGAAGCCGCTGCGCCTCGTCGCCTACAACGACGTCGAGGATGAGGATGATGATTTGTTCCTTGGCGAATCCAATTTCGTCAAGGAGTGGCTGCCAAAGGTTTGCCGGGATCTGAAGTTGCTCTCCATTTCCGATTTTTGGGTGCAGTCCTGCTGGAGGCGAACCGATGTGCTTTCCGTAATTTCTTCTTATTGTGAGCTCTATATATCTTGCTTATTTACTAAGAGTTGAGTTTTCAGATAAACATTCATTTAGCAAAAAATTTCATTGTTCCTAAGAAGTTAGAGCAAGAACGTGAACTGGGTTTGGTTGGGGGGTGAGGAGGCGTTGGACGCCGCGGTCGGCATGGAGGGTGCACCAGGATTGGATGAGGCGGCGGAGGGTGACGTTCGGCGTGAGGCCGGCGGTGACGGAGAGGGGCTGCTTGATGAGGGGGGCAGGTGTGGTTGAGAGAGAGAAAATACATTTCTCGATGTTGTCTCTGTCGGAGGCGGTCTCGACCATCTTCTCGCGGAGGAGGCGGCGATGCAGCCCTTGACGAGGTCGAGGTTGGGGTCGACTTGTCAGTACCATCAATGGCGGGGTCGATGTGGGGGTGGGTATCGAAAGTGGGGGGATGCCGAGTGCGGCGGCCTGCTCCTGGGTGTGCTTGGAGGTGAGGACGCCGACGACGTCGGAGAGGGCGTCTGATTTGAGGAGGGAGCGCCGATGAATTTGAGAGTTTGATGAAGATGAATGGGGAAGAAGATGAAGATGATGATGAGGTGGAAATTATATATGATGTGTAATCTGATTTTTTTCTTTTTTTTTTATTCTAAAATCAAAACAACGTCGTTTTAATCAAAACGACGTCGTTTTGAATGCCACATCATTTTTAATTGGACATGTCATCATTAATTTTTCCTTCAAATTGAATTCGGACGAGGATTAAGAAAAATTAAAAAGTTGCTATTTTTTTTGCTGAAATTAAAAGGTTTGTAATAAGTCTAGAATTTGAAAAAAGGTCGGATAATTTTATGCAATTTTGCCTAAATTATATGAACGGGGATTGAGGCTGATTTTGTCGGGGTTGCAGAGAATCCAAGGACAACTACGGTTGATTTCTCCCAACGGTTTTTGAATTTTTGGTATATTGGCTATCAAGAAAAGTTTCTTTAATTCTCACATGGTTTTCTTTGAATTCTCATATACAAAAGACCCAAGAAAAAAATAAAATTGCATAAATTATATGACCGGGGATTGAGGCTGATTTTGTTGGGGTTGCAGAGAATCCAAGGACAACTGCGGCTGATTTCTCCCAACGGTTTTTGAATTTTTGGTATGTTGGCTATCAAGAAAAGTTTCTTTAATTCTCACATGGTTTTCTTTGAATTCTCATATACAAAAGACCCAAGAAAAAAATATGGTGGTTAATTGTTGGTGCAAGTATTGGGCCTGGTGTTTTCTTGAGATCTTTTGAGTTCAAGAATTCAAGATCAACTTCAATCTTGTGCTCTTTACGTTGTGAGATTCTATTGCATTAATCTATGAAATAAGTCACTGATAGAATGTTTTTTTAATCAAGAAAACTTCAATTTTCTGCTATCTCTTTTGTAAGAGTTGAAAAAAAAAACAATATCTCTAATTTTTTTGGCTAGTCCTTCGTAAAACAGTTTTAAGGATATTGTGAAAAGTAGCTTTGCCCCTGTGGGAATAATATTTCTTGTTTTTTTTTATGTTCTTGGAAAAGAATTGGTTTGGTTTAAACGTCGGTGCAAAAGTATTGTAGCTGTTTTTCTTGGGATCCTTCGATGACAAGAATCCATTAGAAACTCTTGATTATTTGTGTCCATTAAAATAAAATTATTGATCGATTCCTAATTTGCTAATTCTCCCATAAAATTTCAATCTTCTGCTATATTCTATTGTGAGATTGTATTGATTTATAGTTTTTTGGCTAGTGCTTTGATTAAACAATTATAGAATGCTGCAATTAATTTGTGGAAATAATATCAGTGACATGTTCTCTTTGAATAGCTTAAGAATAAACTTGGTTAAGTTAAACATTGTTGTAGAAGTATCCATTGATGGCAAGAATCCTAGAGTAACTATTGACTTTTTTTTTTTGTGTTTGTTCATATAATTGAATTGATATGATTGTTCAATCTTCTTCCAGTTGTGTTCTGATAATGGATTGATCTTTGTTGCAAGAGAATCGAACTTAAGGTTTAGAGATAAACTATAGATATTTTGGTCCATCTTCATGGAATTTGCTTCGAGTTATTTGTACTATGATTTCTTCGAAGTGGATCTGCCGTGGGGATTTTAATGAAAAATGAGAGGGTGTTAATAATGATTACCGAAAGATTAAACAACAGAGACTTGAATGAGTTTTTTTTATCAATGGATTGGATTGAAATGTTTCTAGGATATGAACCTCACCACCTTGTTCAAAAATCTTTAGACCATTGTCCTCTATTACTTGATCTACAGGGCACAAAACCTACTCAACGACGGCGGTGAAGGAAAATATTTCGCTTGGAGTCTGTGGTTTAAAGAAGCCTCCTATAAGGAAACTTGTGAAGCAACCTGGAAACATGGATGAGGCTAGAAAAACGAGGGAATGAATATTCAAAAGAAACTCTGTGACTGTGGGATAGCTGTGAAATAGTGGGAAGGAGTCCATTTTGTGAATATCAGTAAGCAGATAAAAGAGATCCGAGAAGAATTAGAAGCTTTGCATATAGGTGTTGGGACGGCGGATTCAATTAATACACAGAGGTCTCTCAAGTCTTGAGAAAGAAATGGATAAATTACTAGAAAAATAAGAAATAATGTGGAAACAACGGTCAAAATGTTTATGGCTTGAAGATACATCTTTTTTTCCACAAAGTTGTTGCAGGGAGTTAGAGAAATGAAACAGAGCAAATCAACAATAATGAAGTCGGATGATGGAATTGAAGGAGTTTTTTACAATGTCCATAACATGGAGGAAGTGGTGAGCGTCGTTGATAGCTCTGTTACCACATGAATGAATGAACATATCATTCAACCCTATACTTATAGAGACATTGTCACAAATGCATCCTATAAAATCGCCAAATCCCGATGGTATGCGTCCTTTGCTCTCTTTTTTCACAAATGTTGTTACCCTTGATCTTGTCCCTATTTTATTAGGTATTCTTAACAGCATATACATTTGCCATATTGCTAAAACGAAAAAACTAAAGTTGAGTATTCTCCCTGATATCATACATGATACTCAATTTGCATTTTGGAGATTTTTCATATGATGAAACTTAATAAAGATTAGAAAAAAGATTGTTTTGTTTTGCTCTAAAATTAAATATGGCCAAAGCTTATGATAGGTTGAATGGGGATTTGTCCTATTTTACTGAAAATAGGGTTTCATTTCTCTTTTGTTAATGTGATTATGTATATGATGTGTTATATTGTCTTTGTAGAGGTACTTATCCAATGGTCGTTCTTTCAAGCCTTATAGAGGATTGCGACTGGAGACCCTCTAATCACCTTATCTATTTCAAACCTTTCGTGCCTTTTATGATTTATGAGAACCTAACTAGTATCACAAGATCTGGATTTGGACAAGACTTATAGTTCAACAAGTCTCTTGCTACAATATCATGAAAATGTTGTGTGGCACAAGAATTTATGGGCGGTTTCGAGGCCAAGCAGCCTCGTCTGTCACTCATCAATTCTTTTTCTTTTAATTATATATATATATATATATATATATATGTGTGTGTGTGTGTGTGTGCGCGCGCGCGCGCGCGCGCTCGTGTTAAGGAGAGCAGAAACACAAAACCTTCTTCATGGCTCTAAACTTTGCTGCACTGCTCTTTCTATTATGATAGTATCATATTGGGAATGGCTATTATGGAGGAGATTGAAACGGTAAAACATATTTTGATGGTAATTTATATGAAGATAGGATAGAAGATAAAATATAAGTCAGATATTTCTTTCACTAGTTGCAACAATAGGGGTTAATATTTAGGGATTCCAAGTATAGTAGGCACAAATAAGTGGGAAGTTTGTTCACATGGTTCTCTTGGAATTCTCTGTTACAGAAGGCCCCAAGAAAAAGAAAAAATCAAATAGGTGGCTAATTATATGTCGGTGTATCGAGGCTGATTTTCTTGCGGTCGTAGAGAACCCAAGAACAACTAGTGTTGAATTCTTCCAACAATTTTTTATTTCTTTTGGGTATGCCGGTTATCAAGAAAATTTCTTTAATTCTCACATAGTTTTCTTTGATTCTCGTATACAAAAGGCCCGAGAAAGAATAAAAGAACAAATAGGTGGTTAATTGTCAATGCAAATATTGAGTCTGATTCCCTGTGATCTTTGAGTTCGAGTATTCAAGAACAACTTCAATCTTGTGTTATTTCTGTTGTGAGATTCTATTGCATTAATCTTTGAAAACTTCAATCTTCTGCTAGCTCTTCTGCAAGGGCTAAAGAAAACAATATCTTAATTTTTTTGGCCACTCCTTTTGTAAAACAGTATTAAAGAATATTGTGAAAAGTAGCTTTTTCCCTTGTGGGAATTATATCACTTGTTATATTTTGGAATTCTTGGAAAAAAGTTGGTTTGGTTAGACGTGGGTGCAAAAGTATTGGGTCTATTTTTTCTTGGGATCCTTTGATGAAAAGAATTACATTAGAAACTCGACTATGTTTGTCCATTCAAAAAAATTAATTGATCGATTGTTAATTCTCCCATAAAACTTCAATCTTCTGTTATATTCTGTTGTGAGATTACATCTGGCTAGTGCTTTGATTAAACAATTATAGAAACATTATTGCATAAGTATCCTTTGATGACAAAAATCCTAGAGTAAATGTTAACTTTTAATGTCCAAAATTTCATTATTAATTGTGTTTGTTCATTTAATTGAATAGATATGATTGTTCAATCTTCTACCAGTTTTGTTGTGATAATGCATTGATCTTGTTTCAAGAGAATCAAACTTAAGGTACAGAGAGAACTGTAGATATTTAGTCCTTCTTCATGGGATATGCTTGAAGATATTAGTACTATGATATCTTCGGAGTGGATCTATGGTGGGATTTTTAATGAAATTCGTGAAAAACGAGAGGTGTATTAATAAAGATTACCCAAAGATGGATGCTTTTCCAAGAGTTTTGGAAGAGTTGTGAAATCCAATGATTCTTTCGCTACCAAGGAACTAAATTACTTGGACAAATAATCAAGAAGGTAGCACTAACATTCAACAAAGACTTGACACAGTGTTTTGTTTCACACAAAGAAAAGAAACAAAGGAAATAAAAAAATAGTGAAAGAATGATAGTGAAGTCGGATTAGCTTTTATGTCCAAAACATGGATCAAGTGCTGACCGCAGTTGATGGCTCTGTTACCACAACAATGGATAAACATATCAGTCAACCCTATACTGATATTGCCACAAATGCATCCTCTAAAATCGATGGGTCCCAACGGTATGACGGCTCTGCTCTCTTTTTTCAAAAATGTTGGAGTTTTGTTACCCTTGATGTTGTCCCTATTTAT
Source organism: Schizonepeta tenuifolia (assembly GCA_029490685.1). NCBI lineage: Eukaryota > Viridiplantae > Streptophyta > Magnoliopsida > Lamiales > Lamiaceae > Schizonepeta > Schizonepeta tenuifolia. The sequence goes on along the minus strand of CM055960.1, from coordinate 53,909,621 downwards.
TAGGTATCCTTAACAGCACATACATTTACCTTATTCCTAAAAAAAACCAAATTTGCCATCTGATTTTAGCCAATCAGCCTTTGTCATATTGTCTTTCACTAAGGTGATTACTATAATAGACTGAAGAGTATTCTCCTTGATATCATTCATGATACTCGATCTGCATTAGACATTTTTCATATGATGAAATCTAATAAAGCTAAGAAGAAATGTTGTTTTGATTTGCTCTAAAATTGGATATGGCCAAAGCTTATTATAGGGTTGAATGGGATTTTGTCGAAGCTATTTTATTGAAATTGGGGTTTCAATTAGTGTCTCTTTGGTTAATCTGATTATATATGCGATGTGTCTCTTTGAGGTACTTATCAATGCCATGGTGATCCTCTATCACATTATTTATTTTTGCGCTGTGCTGAGTTCCTTTCGTGCTTATTTAGGAGAGCATATAAACACAAAACCTTCTTCATGGCTTTGGACTTGTATTACTCAACTTTTTTCCCGATCAGCTATACATGGCTTGTTTAAAATTCATTTGCCGCCAACTCTTTTGGGCCAAAAATATGATGAATGATGAATTTATTGGAAATTATTATGTCGACATAGGAAGGATGGAGAATTTGGTTTTCTGGGATATTTCATTTTTCAATAAAGCTCTAATGGCTTGGCAAACATGCTTGGGAAAATATGTATATTGAACAATGAAGAATCTTTCATTTTCCTCGTATCTGATTTGATTGATTTCCAGCTCCTCCAAGCTACTTGACCACATAATCCGGCATTTCCATGAAGAAGTTATTCGTGTTGGGAATGGAAGGTCGATTCATGTTGCCACACTAATGCATGGATTAGTGCGGCGAAGGTCGATTCGAATTGGCAATGGTAGATGGATTTTGGATGTAAAGTCAGTGAGGAAAACGCAGAATGAAAGGTGGTGCACATTACATGATGGCTGGCATATGGGATAAAGAAAGCCTATTGCAGATATATCTTTAAATTAATTCAAAAATATTTAAAATATTTTGATTTATTAAATATTTTTGAATTAATTTTATTCCAGAAAAAGGTGTTTTTGATTTTTTTTATTTGTCTTTCCAACCATGGTTGGGCACATATATCTATGTATTTTGCACCACATGTTTTTATCTTACAATAAATAATGTTATATTCTATTTTATTGTATTGTGCTTTTTATTTTTTTATATTGTTGACTTTATTCTTAAACTTGTTAATTATAGTTATGATTATTAAGTATCATTAATTTGAATATATTTGTAATCTACAATTATATTATTTAGTTTACCGTGTTTTATTTGTTTTGGTTGTTTAGTTTAATAAACTAGTTAATTAGGTACAGTTACCTTATTTAATTTTCCGTTTTTAGGAATTATGTACAGTTAATTAGGAATTATTTGATAAGGTGATATATTTTTAAAATTAATTCAAAAATATTTAATATATCAAAAACACCTTTTTCTGGAAGGATTCCTATTTGCCAAGTTGGGTGCCGTCTATTAATTTTTGAGAGAAGGGTGAGACCGGCCGGAGAAAGACTAGGCGGAGACAATTTGAAGAGGGAGAGGAAGTTTCCCGGCGACGCCGACGACGGCGTGCTTGCTTGAAGCACCCCATTTTGAACTCATTTGGCATTCTTGTTCGTGGTTTTGACGCTATGCCTTCGGAAGGTAATTTTTGAAGCCTTTGCCCTTTTTATTATTATTTTTTTATTCATGATTTCTAAGCATTTGTTGATGTTTGATCGTTTTGTTTATATTTTAGGAGTTATTTGTTAGTTGTTTTCTCTTATATCGATGATTTTTAGGTTCTTAGGGTTTGGTTGAGTGGTGAATAGCGTGGTTTGACTACATATGTTGATATTTGGAATTTAAATTTTGTTATTGTTGAAGCGTTGAAGGGTTTGGTTGAGTGGTGAATAGCGTGGTTTGACGTAGATGCTGAAATCTTGTGCGTTTGAATTGGAAAAGATGATTTATGTTAAAGATTCTGGTGTCGTGGCTTTGAAGAATTACTTTGTTTTGTTGGAACAGTGTCTGCATGGTGCTTTGTATTTTTGTAGATGAATTTGGTCTATTGGTATCTTAATTTTACAGTTTATTGTAACCTGTGAATGGTGAAGAATCTTGGTATTTATATGAATTATTAACTGTATAGGTGTTGTTGTTGCGGCCCGATGCCATTCCGAGTTTGTAATTAAATTGATCAGTGACTGCCTAGATGTGGAGAATTTTGAGAAATTTAGGAATGAGCCATTTGGGCAGTTACTGAATTTACAGCATTCCCCACAAAACTATCAGGGTCAGTTGTTCTATCATGTCATGAAATTATTGAACCGATCAAAGCGCCGCAAGAGAGTGTTGATTTTTAATTTCAATAATTCGGAGGTTGTTTTTGGGCCCCGTGACTTTTACTTGCTTTCCGGATTGAAGTTTGGTCCAATGGAGGAATTTCCCACGACCTCGACATTATGGGAAAATACTTTCAATAGTGTTCAGACACTCACCATGAAACATGTTAAGGATGCTTTCAAGAAAGCTGTGGATGATAGTGAAGGTGGAGCAGGGGGTGGGAAGAGTTGCCTTTTGTTGGCCCAAGTGTTATTCATGTACGGGGTTTTGTTTCCCTGCGATTTAGAGGCGAAGAAGTTGGATTTGAAGTACTTGCATGCATGTGATGATTTGAAATCCATAATGCAGTTTCCTTGGGGGTTTTGGAGCTACAAATATTTCGTCGAAGAGTTTGACAAAGCTTCTGCCAGGATAAACAGATTAGTGAAAAAAAAGGGCAGTGGGAAACCGAATTTTGAGGTTTTTGGATTCCTGTTCGTCTTTGGATGTACGAGATATTTCCTTCGCTCGGGGCTTCTTGTGCTCATACTCTCCAGGGTTCGGAGGATATATATATCCGTGAGTGCTCCGGTGGAAGACGACATTGGGTCAACGAACATATAAGACTGTTCACCTCCTCCTTGACGGCGCAAAGATAGTGGTAAAATTTTCTGCATGCATGTATTTTATTTACTTTTGATTCTCTGTCATGTTTCCAATGTTCTAACAGTAATATTTTTTTTTTTTTTGCAGCACCCTCTCATTCCCTCCAACGAAGAGCAAATGCGCTTATCCGCCCATGAGGCATATTTGGAAGAAGAGTTTGTGTTGGAGGAGGTGGATCTGGAGGACTCCCAACCCGTGATGGATGATCGGCACGAGCAGCATTTGCTGCATGAGGTTGCCCATCATACGGAGAGGAAATCAGTCAAGCGGAAGCTGAATTTGGAGGATGGTGACTGTTCTATGAAGCGGCGTCCCGTGTTGCAATCTGCCACAGCTGCCGTCGGTCAGAACGAGCCTCGTCTAGATCCAGATGTGCGTTTCGAACAGTCAATCCCGTCCGTTTCCACACCGGATGGCAAGGTCAGATTTTCTGTTTAACTCTTCTTATCTGCCAAGGGTCATATTATTGCTAAGTTTCTGTGTTTTTTGTAATTTTCTGTTTAACTCTTCTTTGGGTTTTCAACTTTCATGAAAGACAATTCATGCATGCAATGACTCTTAGGATGGATAAATTGGAAGTATCTTGTAGGGACATGAATGAAAAATAGGGTGACATGAATGATCAGATGGGTGTGATGAATAAAAATATTGGCATGATATTGGAGCTTGTTCGCAATTTGAGTGGGAATTCAAACATAGGTAGAAGTCTGGATATTGGTTTGAAGGGTGGTTTAGATTCACCTTGTGAAGAAAGGCAGAACGGTGCAGGTGACTCTCTACGGAAAGATGTGGATGATTGTGTTGAAGAGCTCTTTGTTGAAGATGATAAGCTTATGAGCGTGCCGGTTGTTGAGTTATCGTCCAGCCATGCCAGTGATTTGGTAGAGTTGCGCGATGCATTTGTTGGGCATACAATTGATGTTTTGGATGATCATTGTGTGGATAAAAATGGTCAAATAAGGATGGTCCATGATGATGATATTGATGCAGTCCGCGATGATGATGATGCGGCAGTTGGTGATGTTGATGATGTGTTATATGATGATGATTCGAATGGGGTGGATGGTGATGAAGATGATGGAGTACACTGTGATGATGCAGCAAAGGAGGTAGATGCTTTAGATGGCCATGGTGTAGTTGGTGATGACTCGCATGTTGAATTGCAAAATGAAGAAGATAGAACAGAAGATGTGGAAGTTGATATGGAGAAGCTGGGTAAGTTAGTGGATCACCTATCCGATGATATCTTACGCACGGGGAAAGTAGTGGAGGCCGTTGATCCTGCCGAAAGGGTTGACAATGTAGTCGGCCGTGATGGGGTGATCCCGGGTGAGACCTGTGATCAAAACAAAAGGAGATACAACACTAGGTCAAACCCAATGGTGTTATCCTCTAGCAGTGAAGGCTCGACGTCGGTGAATGATAAGCGGCGTGGCCTGCAGCGTAGCAAGACAGGAATGGTTGCTACCCAGTTTGCCCCGGTAAATGACATGTTTGATCCACTGCAGACATACCACCAGACATATGTGCAACCCTTTCTTACTTGGTATGAGAACCCACCCCCGCAGGAGAGGTATATTTCTTTTTAAATTCTATTATTTCGTATTTTATAATCTCACTTCCACCGCATTCATCATGCATGGACTGACCTAGTACTACAAATTTTTTTATTAATTGTTGCAGCGCATTCAAACTCCGTAGTCTTTGCCCGTTCAAGGTTGGGCAATGGTTTTTTGACAGTTTGACAGCAAAAAAATGTAGATGGTTGACGACGACTGTAAGTTGTCCATAATTCCATTATAATTTCTGAAATGAGGAGTGTTAAGACTAGGTTATAAGTTAGTGGTATTTAAGTACGTTTAGAATGAATATATTATGTAATTTACTTCAATTTGTTAACTACTATGCATTACAATTTGCACCAGTTAAGAACCTGGATGTTTGTTTTTTTAACAATCTCATTGATATAATAATTGTAGAATTGTGATGCGTTGTTGAATCTATTGCTTTACAAAGCAAAAACCCAACCAAACATATTCACTCAACGGTGGACTGTGGTTGAGAGTTGGTTTTGGGTACAGTTTTCCCTTTCCAACCTTACTTTTGTTGTTTGAATTCATTGTTGAAAACACAACGGTTGAGTGTAAATTGTATTTTTTTTTCTTGCAGCTCTATATGTTTGAAGTCGATGTAATACAATATCGCTCTTTTCTGATGACATATATCGAGGGAAGGAGGCCTGCTAGGCTTGGGAAACCGTGGAGAGAGGTAGATCAGGTATTTAGGATTGCACGGGTCTTTGAAAATCACTTCGTTGCGTACGTCATTCAGATCCCTGAGCAGGAGATTGTTATTTATGATTTGATGTGCGCTACTCGAAGGAGATGGCAGGCAGTGAAGGAGCAGTTTCTCCGTATGTCATTCAGGCTCGATTGGATGTGTCGGTCAGCCGGTGCCACCCACTTCAAAGGCCCGACCAAGGATATATGGGATATCATTGAACATCCACACACGCCGCAACAGCCAAATTACCACGACTGTGGAATTTATGCAATGAAATTCATCGAGTGTCTGGCTGCGGGTCGTCCAGTCACTTATTTGTCTGGTGGTGGTTTTAGTGCACGAAGCAGGGATTACTATTGTGCCGAGTTCTTTAACTCGAGGCTGCAGATTTGAATGTAGCATGAATTATGTGGAATCATCTTTTGACAAAGGCTCATGCCTTATGGTATACATATACACTGTTATGAAGTCGATGTGGCTAGACTTGTACTAATTTTTTGTGGGAAACAATTAGAATCTAATTTTTGTTGTAAACAATTGCATACTTGCGCGTGTATTTGGCGCTTTTGTCTGAAACTGGCAGGCCACAAGTGATGTATTTACTCATGGTAATTTTAGATTGTGCATTTAGGGAAGAAATGGTTCGGAAATATTAAAACTTAGAGTTTGCCTCAATTGTTGGTACCCATAAATTTATGATCTATACTATTTATTTAATGATTTTTGGACTAGGTTATGAACTCTACTATTATTTACGGAGAATTATTCGATCAACATAAATCCAACTGTGTATAAAAATGTTGCATATTTATAAACGTGTTGCGAAATGTCATTTAGTCCTTTTGACAAACAGCATACATACATTTCAATTTGCTTAGAACATATATCAATGAGTTTCAAAATGTCATTTAGGCAATTTCACAAACACCATATCTACATTGTAATGATTACTACAAAAAAAAAATGAAAATTTGACAAACGGCATTCAACAAACACCATTTACACTGAACCCTTGCAAAATCTGATTTGAGCATTTTCACAAACACCATACATACATTACTACTTATGTAAGATGATATATAGATGTCAACCCCTACATCAATCTAGCCATTCCCCTTCCACTTAATCCACAAAGCTGGGTTCTTGTCCATTCGAAGGAAATGACAGTTAACAAAACAAGAAGCACCAAAAGCACAAACACACAGACCTTCAAGCGTTTCGTCATGTTGGCGTAGTAGTTCCGCTCCGCCATGAGATTCGCAACGCATTTTCTTTGGTACGGAAGCATTTCCGGGTCTATATATGTTTTAAATCCACAAATCGGCCATGCCAAATAGCGACGGAAGGGATTTTTCGGAGTCTTCGAAGGTACGATCTTGAGGTCGATGTCGTGGGTGAAGCACCGCCTCGGTGGTTCCGTTGAAGGGAAACCCGTGGTCCGATAGCTACTTGCACTGGAAGATGACGACATATTTGAGTTTCAAACAATTGAAAGTTGAAGTTAAGACAAAGAAATATAAATAGCAAAGAGATGCTGGAATATAAATCGCAAAGTCAAGCTTTTCAATTTTGGCGCACACCATTGCCGCCATTTTTTTCACTATGATTTAAAGTTTTGTTGATAAGTGTTTGTGTAATAGTTACTCCCAAATTCATACCTCACGTTAAATTTATATTATATTTTTTAGCATGTAAACTCAATTTAAACTACGTACAATTTTATTTTTATTTGGCCAACGAGAATGCCTCTGTTAACTGTGAAAGCCATAGTGATGTTATGGAAAAGATGTAATAAGATAATTTGGCCACTATGAATTCATATTTATTTTATAATGGCGACAAATTTTTAAGATGTTGACTTACTAAATTTAACAATTAATGATTACTTTTAAAACTTTTTTAAAAAGGCCACTATGATTACAAGGCAATTTGTGGTTAATGTGTCCCAAATTTTAAATGACCTCAATTAGTTCATAAGAAAGTTATGGACTTCCAATTTCCTGTAAGATCCCTTGTTATTTTAATATTATATTACCCAATTTTGACTCGCCATGAAAATTTCAACATAATTTCTCAGTAGCCAACGACATATCATTAATTTAAATAGCCGATTTGGCCATAATGACTTTATATCTTGTCGTCATTGGCAATAAGTTTTATTAAACCCTAATAATAAAGCAAAGGAAATTACATTCTCTTTCAAGGCAACACACCCCAATTAAAGCAAACGATCACACAAACATCACCATTTGAAGACAAGTATGAGTTATGGACTAGAGTATTGAACTTGAACATTCGGACAAACCTCGATAGTTACGGGAAGAGTTGTGTCTCTGTTACGATATTCGCAACTAATGTAGAAGTATACATTACTATCAAACTATACACATTAAAATGTTATGGCCAATTTCATTTTGTGTGTGAAATCCCCTAGCCATAGTAAATTCAAGTATAGAAAACATTATTGAATAGTGGCGGTTAGTACTTATTTTGAAGATCGCAATGGCCAACATGAAATTGGATTTTCTATGAAGAAATACGGTGGATGCGCTCGTTGTCGAATATCGTACGAATTATTTTCAATAATTTCGGAACTTAGGAAGTAATTTTTGGCAGCACAGTAATCAGGTGGTGCCTTAATGTAACAATCATGTACATGACCATCTTACATAACACACATATACAACTATTAGAAGCACAAAATTGGTTTGCCACGTTGAATTGAGTTTGACTTGGTACTAGCCATGTTAACTCTTACCTTATAAATTTCCTTGGTCATGGCGATATGTAACTACACCTTTAATTACGATGGCTAATTCAAGAAACTATTCAAACAAGCGATGTAAATGATTCTTTATTATTACTTTGTAATGATTGAAATAGTTGAACACATGTATGATGATCATATTTGTTTTTTCAAATGTTACAGTACAATTGTCAAACTGATAACTCTTACTTCACTTCAAAGTGACTTTGTTGTATCACGATTTTCAAAAAGTGGAGATGAAAATCTTATACAAAGTACAAATATTGATTGAATGAGGTAAGTTCGAGTTGGCCATTATCAAATTAGATGGAAATGACCATGGCCATAGTGAAATACGTGCAAATGAAAACATGTCGATGGCCATCAATATTTGAACTTGAATTTGTTTTGGCTACAACTTCGTTGTCACATTTATTATAATAAGTTTGATCATGTCACACTCTAATTCATGTGTCACATAAATTGGCTGGCAAAAAAGGCTAATAAAATGGGTAGACGAGTGTTAGCGCAATTAAGGATTACTTTGAGGCGAATTGGGAAGATTCCCAATGAAAGCTAGATCACTCACGCTCTAATTTTACGTTGTGCTTGATGCCATTATAAGATCATAAAAATTCAAGTAGGCCATTACTACTCTTGGCAAGGGAAATTGATCTGACATGACCATATCGAAGTATGATGTACATCACAATGGCGTCTAAAATTACCATGTTTTTGCAGGCATGATTTATAATTGGTACGCCAAATATAAGTAATTTCAATTCATATAAATGAGCATGGTATTCAACAATTTTAGAGCCTAGTGGAAGGGCGTCAATTAAATTGGCAAGTATGTATTTATTGAGAATGAGTAATGTCAATATAGAAAGCTCGTCATCACCCAATGTGGGTGAGACATTGTGAAAAGCCATTGCAAAATTTTGCGTTTTTAATTATGGCCATCGATGTAGTTGTAATAATAAAACTATTTTTGGCATGGCCAAATTAGAAAGTCAAAGGCCATGTATGAAGACTCTCTAGAATTATGTAAATAATTGCACCTAAATTGTCAACACCATTCAAGAAGCTCTTTACCGAATATCATAGGTTGCAGAAGAAGCCCCTTTTTTACTACACCTTTATTTGCGATGGCAAGAGGTTGGACGGGGAGAAGATGTCGTGGGAGGTCAAAACTGGCATCCATAACTTTTTACCAATTGTTTGAAGTCCACCCTTAATTTTGCCATAGTAAGCGACGAAACTTTTTTTGTAGGTCGGAATGGATGGGGAACATCCTCAGGATGAAGATGACGAGGAAGGAGTCTTCACCGTCCGAGCAACACACAACACCGATGGTGGATGAAAACTAAGTTGAAAATCTAAGGAGTCTTCACCGATATTTTATTTTGTATTTGCATTGTATTTTGGCACTTTCGGCCTCTTTGTACTGCTCTTGTTGGATGTTTAGTGTTTGTTTTGACGTCATGAAGCCTATTTTCCTTTTAGAAGATAATGAACCCTATTTCCTGTGAAGAACTGAATGCAGTCTATTTTCAGTTTGGTACGTGAACCTGTCACTCATTTTTCATTGAAAGCACTTTCCCTCTTCACGCATTTTATTGAGTCTACTACACCACAGATGAATGATTGACTTGATAACACTACACTACAAATAGTGGAGATTCCTTACCTACACACCCAAACAAAATGGGCAATCAACTTTTACACCAAAACAAAATGTGTAAAGTTACTAGTGCAGAAGGATTCTCAATTACAGTGGCCAAGGGAGGCGTGCATAATTTCAATGCATGCATGTGATACCTACAAGACAAAGTAGAGTAGGTGACAGAGAATTATTGAACTACAAAGTTCACGCCTAGTAATAGTTGTATTATTTAATAGATGAAACCAATGTAAGAAAGTATGCATATTAACGATAAAGAAAAAAAAGCGGGTTAAAGAATTATGGAGAACAATTTAAATGAAAATATTGATCATTTAATCCCCGTTTCTCATACACCTACACCGAAACTTAGCATGGGCTGCGCGCGTCTGGATGCGAGCTTCGATGGAGGCATTCCGTGGGGTATGATAACAAAAATAGTTGGAGAAAGCGGAGTTGGGAAGACTCAATTGGCCCTACAATTGCTACTGAATGTGCAACTTCCGGTGAATAAAGGTGGCCTCGAAGGTTCGGGGCTATACTTGCACACTGAGATGCCATTTCCAATGAGGCGTCTGCACTAATTAGCATTCCGGCGAGGGCATAACGGTGATAAGGTGTTCGATAATATTTTTATTGAATCTGTTGCAAGTATCGAGACCCTGGATAAGTCAGCAACATTAAAAGTATTGGAACACTTATACTCACCTGGAAGATCAATGCGGTAGGCATTGTCATTGACTCGGGCAACCACAGTAAACGGTCCATCTCCACGAGGCATCAACTTCGACTTCCTCAAGTTAGGGAAGCGCCCTGGACTGAAGTGGATCCAAACCTTATCACCTGGTTTGAATAGCACTTGCTTGCGATGTGTATTAGCCTTCGTGGCGTTCTTCTCTCCCTGCAGCTCGATCATGTCCTTGATCTTCTTATGCATCTCTTGAACCTGTTCAGCCCTACGAGAGCCTTGCAAACTCGAAAGATGGTCATTAGGCAAAGGGATAAGATCTGTAGGAGTGAGAGGATTAAAACCATATACTACCTCAAATGGGGACATGTTAGTGGAAGAATGCACAACACGGTTATAAGCAAATTCAGCAAAAGGTAAACACTCTTCCCATGACTTCAAATTATTCTTCACTAAAGCGCGAAGTAAAGTCCCTAAAGTCCTATTAACTACTTCAGTCTGACCATCAGTTTGAGGATGACATGCAGTAGAAAATAAAAGTTTAGTACCTAACTTTTCCCAAAGAACACGCCAAAAATGTCCCAAGAACTTAGAATCTCTATCAGACACAATAGTCCTAGGTAAGCCATGCAGTCTAACTACTTCACGAAAGAACAGATTAGCAATATTAACAGCATCATCAGTTTGTCTGCATGCAATAAAATGAGACATTTTGGAAAACCTGTCGACAACCACAAACACAGAATCTTTGCCAGTCTTAGACCTAGGCAAACCAAGAACAAAATCCATGGAAATGTCAATCCAAGGTGTAGATGGTGCAGGTAGTGGAGTGTACAAACCAAATGGATTAGAACTAGATTTAGCCTTTCTACAGGTAATACATCTAGCACAGATTCTCTCGACATCTCTCTTCATGCGAGGCCAATAAAAATGCTCATGCAATAAACTCAAAGTTTTAGTAACACCGAAATGACCCATCAAACCACCTGCATGAGACTCTAGAACAAGCAAATCTCGCATAGAACAAGTAGGAACACATAACTTTGCATCTTTAAATAGAAATCCATCAGTCACATAAAAGGAATCAACAGATCTAGTCCTAGACTGACAATTTCTAAATATATCACCAAAATACGGATCAGATTCATAAAAACTCTTCAAATTCTCTAATCCTAAGCACTGGGCATGCATCACAGAAAACAAGGTATACCTGCGAGAAAGTGCATCAGCAACCACGTTCTCCTCACCTTTCTTATACTTAATCACATATGGGAAGGATTCAATGAATTCAACCCATCTGGCATGTCTCGAATTCAGATTTTGCTGCCCTTTCAAGTGCTTCAGCGACTCGTGATCAGTGTGAATCACGAACTCCTTCGGTCTCAAGTAATGCTGCCAAGTCTCCAAAGACCTCTTCAATGCATACAGCTCCTTATCGTACGTAGAGTACCTAAGAGCTGCTCCATTCAGCTTCTCACTGAAGTAGGCGACCGGCTTCCTATCCTGCATCAAAACAGCACCAATGCCTATACCAGAGGCATCACACTCAATCTCGAACATCTTAGAAAAATCGGGTAAAACTAACAAAGGAGCATTACATAATTTTGACTTCAACAAATTAAAAGCATGCTCTTGGGCTTTACCCCACTCAAACTTCCTGTCTTTCTTACTCAACTCAGTCAATGGTGCAGCAATAGTAGAGAAATCACGCACAAATCGACGATAAAAACCAGCTAAACCATGGAAAGATCTCACATCAGAACACGACTTAGGTGTGGGCCACTCCTCAATGGCTTTCACCTTAGTCCTATCTACCTCAACACCACGACTACTAACCACAAAACCAAGAAAAACAACCTCATCCATGCAAAAAGAACACTTAGACAGATTGGCATACAACTTAGCGTTACGTAACAACTCAAAAACATGCCTAAGATGCCTAACATGATCAGAAACACACTTGCTATAGATAAGGATATCATCAAAGTAAACAACAACATATTTTCCAATAACATCACGCAACACATGATTCATCAAACGCATAAAAGTACTAGGAGCATTAGTAAGTCCAAAAGGCATCACAAGCCATTCATACAAACCATGCTTAGTCTTAAATGTTGTTTTCCACTCATCCCCTTCAGACATTCTAACTTGAAAATATCCAGAACGCAAATCAATTTTAGAAAAGACAGACGCTCCAGACAACTCATCTAGCATATCATCTAACCTGGGAATGAGAAAACGATACTTTACCGTGATTTTATTGATGGCTCTGCAGTCCATGCACATACGCCATTCATTATTCTTCTTTGGCACAAGAATCACAGGAACTGCACATGGCGACATGCTCTCTCGGATTCGCTTATCTTCCAACAATTCCCGAACTTGTCTGTCTATTTCTTTGGTCTTCTCAGGGTTGGTCCGGTAAGCTGGTCTGTTGGGAAGGACTGCTCCCGGTTGAAAGTCGATCTGATGCTCAATTCCTCGAATTGGCGGCAGACCACTGGGAATCTTTTCTGGGAACACATCCTTGAACTCCTCCATCAAAGGTTGTAAAACAGTAGGAATAACAACATCAGGAGTATCATTAGCCTTAAAAGTAACTAGAACGATAGGCTTACCAGCTCTGATTGCTTTCTGTACTCCCTTTGCACTAATAAACAAGTTCTTGTGCACTGGATCGGAATTGTCTGCACTGGAACTCGATGTAGTGGCAATATGAAGGGACTTAGAGGATCCCTTAGACGTAGAAGAGGCTGCCTTGGAAGACTTAGAGTCGGTCGAACTCATTGTAGGATTAGGCGACGACAACGAGGCCTTGTTCTCAGACTTTTTCTCCCGTTCTTCCTGGAATTTCTCTTGCATCCTCTTCTGATCTTCTGCAACATCCTTAGGCGCCAATGGCCATAGTCTGGCGGTCCGACCATCTCTAGTCACGGCATAAGTGTTGGCGAATCCATCATGTATCGCCTTCTTGTCAAACTGCCAAGGACGACCAAGCAAAATATGCGGCGCATCCATAGGGATGACGTCACACAAAACAGTATCTGTATATCTACCAATTGAAAAGGTGACATTTACCTGGTATCCTACTCTGATCTCGCCTCTGTCGGTCAACCATTGCAATCGGTAGGGTTTGCGATGCTTCTGTGGAGTAAAGCCTAGCTTTCCCACTGCATACTGGCTGATAGCGTTCACGATGCTTCCATTGTCAATAATGAGCGAGCACGTCTTGTCTTGGATAGAACAACGCGAGTAGAAGATGTTTTGTCGCTGATCGTTCTGATCCTCTTCATGAATCATGCTCAGAGCTCGGATGGAAACAAGATTCACACTAGCTGGCTTCGGCTGCTCATCTTCAATCTCAACGCTAGGGGAACCATTAAGGGGCTGATCTTCGACCCCTGCATCAATAGGGTCGTCGGGCTCCTCTTCACTAGCTGATTCTAACTCATTCTGATCGGTAATGAAGAGAACTCGGCGATTTGGACACTGGGCTTGAAAGTGTCCCCATCCTTTGCACTTGTGACACTGAACGTCACGTGCTCTTTCTGGAGTACCATTATGAGACTGATTAGGCTGCACAGTTCGATTCTGATTTCTGTTGGGTGCAGATGAATCGAACTCGGGTCTGCGATTGGGCGTAGGTGCAGACTGCGCAGAACGGCGGACGGGTGGTGCGAACTGACCTTGAGGACATGTGGGGGTTGTCCTAGGCGTAGAGGAATCGCCTCGAACCCAAGGAGTCCTAGCAGGCGTTGATTGGAAGGATCGACGACGTCCATCTCTGAGCTGCCGTTCAACAATAGATGCATAATGAACCATTACCTCTATACTGTCAAAGTCCTTCAGCTCGACTTCACAGGCAATATCAGGGTTCATTCCTTCAATGTACCGGTTGAGTGTAGCAAACAGTGTCTCTTCTTTACCTACCCGGTTCAGTGTTGTCTCTAATTCCTTGTGATACTCCTCAATTGATCTGGACCCTTGACGAATCTGACTGAGCTTCTTTTCCAATTCTCTTTCATAGTGAACTGGAATGAATCTGTCTCTCATAACATCCTTCATCTCCTGCCAACTATCAATAGGAGGATATCTATCTTTTCTGCGCCTATTCTGCTGAAACTCCCACCAAGTTGCTGCATATCCAGTGAACTCAAGGGATGCTAGTTGCACTTTCTTGAGCTCGTGAAAGTCATAGCACTCAAAGATTTTATCAACTTTGCGTTCCCAGTCTAAATAGGCGTCTAGATCATGTTTGCCTTCAAATGCTTGGATGGTGGTCTTGATGTTGCCGAGTAGATCATCGGCATGACCATATCTAGGCTGCCCTGGATAAACGTTCCTGCGAGCTGACTGGAAACGTGGCTGGAACGGTGGCTGGAACGGGTCACCAAGACCCCGGCCCCGGCCTCGAGGTTGGAAACTGATTCTGTCTCTATTTCTATCTCCCTGAGGTGGGATGAACGGAACTGTAATATCCTCACGTGGGACGAACTGAGCTGTATTATCCTCAGCTGGTTCATCCTCAAAGTTTCCAAACTCTGAGTTTGAGGCTTCATTATGCACCTCATCTTCATGTACATGCGGTTGAACATTGGCCTGGGGTATAGCGGTACTGAACTGCTCGAATTTAGCCAACAATTCTGCCATGGTAGTCTGAACTTCTCTGAACTGTCTCTGCACATTGCCATTCAAAGCATCAAAGTGGTACTTGGCATCCCAATCAGCTTTGGTGCCTGAAAACTGAGAACACTTATACCTCACGAGATTTACAAGTTATACATCATATCATCTATCCTAAACCTGGATTTAAAAGCTTAGCTAGACATAAAGTAAAAATAGCGAAAGCAAAAGAGATAAAGAAAAATATACTTGAATTAATAACGATAAGCAAATGATGTTCGCCCTAGATGGGACTTAACAATAAACGTAAATTGTATCTAAGTACATAAACATAAATTGTTTGCTGCGGAATAAGAAAAACTTAAAGAAGTAAAAGTTGCATAAAGTGTATCTTGCGTCTTGCATTCATGGATGTATTTATAGAGTACAAAAACTAGGGTTAACCTACAAACAAGCCTTCTAGAGAACGGGCCGGTTGCTTTCATGTAAGGATCAATAGATAAGGTTGGAAAGATCTCCTTCCTTATCACTAGAAACGTGCTGATGTTGTAGTAGGAAACTCCGATCCAAATCTTGTGCTGTAAGGAATTTATTTCCTTGTAGGACTCTAACAGCTACATCTTCACGCGCCAGCATCGTTGCCCAAGCTCTGCACTCTGCTTTCCCAGTCTCTCTGCCATCTCTTGCCCACGACCAGCTTGCACCTTGCCTTCTGGAGCGAAACACACAACGTCTAGATCGACCATACCACTGAAAGTGGAGCAACTCTTCATCTTGATTTGGACTTATGCCCTCGGTAGCTCGAGCCACGAGCACGGCTACTATGGTCGTTGCATCGTATCGCCAGTTCTCACTCTTTAGGCATGTTTTGGCTCCAGACTTGCCCAATTTCTGCCTTTCCTTGTGATACAATAAATCAATTACGCGGAATTAGGGACTCGAACACACGTCAGCTTATAGGTTGATTCAATCTTTACAAACTGAACAGCTAGAGACTCGAACTCCCAATTACTGATCTGGATCGACAATTGAACAAGGAAACGAACAAGATACAAAACAAACCCCAAATTATCGAATAAAACCCTAGAAAACTACCCAATCAGAAACTATAGCAAATCAACTCCGATTAGACTCAAATTTTAACACGAATTATAAATTGAAATCAGTAACAACATATCCAAAATTCAGCCAATTCGCACGAGGGGTTTATGATTTATGAAGGGGCGGACTTTTGGACGATTTTAGGTTGAAACTGGAAACGGTGGCGGTAAGGCCGGAAGTCTGGAAAGGCGTGGGGATTGGGATGGATGATGATGAACGAAAGTGGTGATGGTGATGGTGACGAAAAGAAATGAAAACAGGCTGAAGGACTTACCCCAAACGAACCCCGGATCTACTTGAATCCGGAACGCGTCGATGGATCGATCTTCGTGGCTTGTCTAACCCGGATACGACTGGATATCACGAATGAGACAAATGATTTCAAGTCTAAGGATGCCAACTCAAGACTCTACCAAGAACATCAACGTGAACCGAAGCACGCGTGAGATAAAAACTGAAAACTTGATTTTTGATTCAATATCATCTGCTCTGAAAAGTGTCGAACAAGGGTTTAAAATACCCTAAAAATCCGAACTGAGCCCTTAATACAGTTGGGCTCGAAAAGAAATGATAAAAATACTAACTATTGGGCTCCATTAAATAACACAAAGTTCAGCCCAATTAAAATAAATCCGACATAAAACAATTAAATAAAAGAAGTCCAATTTCGAATTAAAAGGTTAATCCGAAACTTGTGTCAAGTTCACCAACTTGGGCTGCTTCACTCCAACATCTTCATCTTCCAGCTTCTTCCGGATAATGCACTGGAAATAGCCTTGCAGTTTCTTGGCTCTCAATCTTGTAACTGGACCTCTCAGCTGCAACTCCGGGTTTGATTCATCAGTGCTGGATCCCGGCTCATCACCTTGCCCTGCCAACTCAAGTGTCTTCCCAGACACAAAACAGACATAAAAGACTCTAAAATAGACTCCGATATAAACCTAAAACACACATGACAAGAGCACAAAATATGGGCTCGTCACATACCATGCAACCGCGCGTGTAATACACGCACCTGATTTTTTTTTATTTCAGTTTTCTGTAATTTTGTTTTTCTGAAATTCAGCTTTTTTTTTTCAATTTTTTTTATTTTCAATTTTTTAAACAAAAATCCACATTTTTTCCACTTTTTTTTGTTTGCCTCTTCGTGTTTTTGTTTGTCGTTTCTTCTTTGGTCAAAATTCGAGCGAGAGGAGCCAAACGCTTCGAAGCGAGCCAAAAAAGTCCAAATTATCGCCCGACGATTATCCTTATATTAGTAATCGGAGCGAAGGTGGAGCTGTAAAATCGAAGTCGAAGTCGAAGCCGAAATAAAAAAAATCGAAAAAAAAATGATCGATCAACGGGTCAAACCCGACCCGGATCCGGTCTCATGGCAAGAGACCGGTTGCACCAGAGACCTTCTCAATCGTAAAATATATGAGTACAAAATAGTCAAAGAACAAAGATAGAAACATTAGAAATGACTAATACCATGAGTTGAGGAAGGAATCACTAATCCCATGGAGAATGGAATGGTAATTCCGGAAGGAATGATGATTCTCAAATCTCAATCATAAAATGTATCAAACAAAGGAATAGAATGGATAATGGAATGAATAACCATTCGTCATACATTCCATCATACCAATCATCACCTAAGAGAATTTGGTTTGCGCCTCCCCATTTTTGGCGGTAGCCGCTCGCACGGGAAAACTTCCACAATGATGCCAACGATTAGCACCATATTTCTTTTATAATTATTTTTTACTTTTAGAGATTTTAAAAATGATACTCAATTTAAATGGAACCACATTTTATTGAATTGAAAGGAAACAAAAATATTACATTAATTGAAAATTAAACTAAGCATGAATATTAGGATCATAGCGAGGATTTGCTTGGCGCCCCGGTGATGGCTTGGTACTTGGCTAAACTTGTAGCAAGGATCTTCTTGGCGATAGCGCCACGAGTTCGTCGGTGGGCTTCCTTGTGCATAACATCAAACAAGAGGATTGCATTTCGACTCTGAGTCCAGTGGTGGCGCAACTGATTGGCATTCCGGACTATAGAGACGTCAGGTCTTGTAGAGTTGTATCGAGCCGTGATTTGCTGCAAGAATTGACCTCCACGTGGTTTTTGGCTTATGTCGAGTCAAGCTTGTGCAAGGGCTTAGATCTCGGTCTTTGAGTACCCATGATGAGCCATTGAGAATGAGAGAATTGAGAATGAAGATGAGAAATGAGCGAAAAAATATGTGAAGATTTATACTCTCTCCGACCCATTGAAATTGTCTTGTTACTGTTCGACACAGAGATTAAGAATAAGAGTAAAAAAATAGAAAGTTGGTAAGTCCCATCACTTTTGAAAGATTTTGAAGAGTTAAAACTTTCATTATTTGGAAGATGACAATATGGGTGAGACACATAAATAAAGAAATGATGACAATATGAATGGGTCGGAGGGAGTAGTGTTTATAGGGGATAATAATTTTTAAAAAAAAATTTAATGTTTAAAGCCGAGCAAGCGGCCAACGGCTACCACATCAGCCCGCCGTAGGCGCTCGAGAATGGCGCGATCGCGCCAATAGGCACACCTAGACGAGGGCGGCAGCAACAGCGCCAACAAGCTCACTGGCATGAGCAACGAGCGCCAACGGATCGCACCGCTACACATGCATGCTCTGCTTATTGGAATAAGTGACATATGCATTTTAGGTGAATTTTTGTTCAGAATCCATTACAGGTATCCCATAAAAATTTGTGGCAACAAGATTTAGTTTGAACTTTTTGAGGGTTATTTAGCCTTTTGTAAATTATCAAAATTTCTTCTTTTCCTTCTCTTTTGACATGTGATCTTAGTTCAGCACATCTAAATATTAAAGAATATACTTTCTGGGTTTGCTAAACTAAAATTTCCAGTAATAAAATAAAAGTAATTATTTAGTCAATTAATTAATTAGTCAAATTAAATTAATTATGCAAATAAATCTAGGATGACAAGATAAACATTAAATTTGAGTATTTATATAGATAGTTCAAGAATAAAGTTTTATTGAAAAATAATGTGGGATACATAATTTCATCTTGAATAGTATGGCTATGGATAAAAATTTCATCTTATAGTTCATTGAAAGAGGAAAAGATACACATTATCTTTTCCTCTTTCAAGAACAAAAACTCTAAAAGGAACAGTCAAGTTTGGCTATGGAAACTCATGGTTGAGAAAATTGATCTCAAAGCAACCACGAACCAACAGCGAAGCCCTATCGACGACAGAGATTTTGCCGTCGACAATCTCCGCCTCCCACTCTAAACCCTCTTTTCCTGCCCGTACAAACTTCGCACACCTGACACTTCCCTCAACATGGAGAATGTGCTGGAAAAAGATCTCAAAAAATCAAGAAACATCGTGGAATATCTCAAGCGGCACCGATCATCATACAAATGAATGGTTCAACACTGAGAACTATCTATAAGCCTTCTGCAATTATCAATAAGTACGGAATCAGAGAGCTCGACTAGTAGCATGGAGGCAGGTTTCAACCACGAGTATGGTTTTCTCTCTCTCTTGCGCTCCCACCTACAGAGACGTAGCTTTCACTTTGAACGGAACTCTGACACTAAATCGAAAGGTTGTCAGATTAATGAAGGTGGTTATGAGATTCTTAATTTACAGAACACGAAATAATTGCCATTTTCACAATTTATGAAAGAGGGAGAAAGGTTTGTGCAGGGCTATGAAATAAATTGAGGCTAAGGGTAAAATAGAACACTAAATATTATTATAATTATTAATTTAAGTTTAAATAGGAGGCTATAACGAAAGAAACGGGGCTATGTTTAATTACCCTTACTACATCAATAAGGAAAATAAACACCTTTGTTTCAATAAATTGATTTGGTGGCAATTTTCTTGTGCTATAACCAGAAAATAATTACATTAATTCCTATAGCAAGATTAATCGTTACATACATGATTGTTAAATAATTGTACATGAATTAATGCAATACCTCAATGTAATGATGATGTATCTTGAATCTGCAATCTACATAAAAAGTTAAAAATCTGGGCATAGATCTATTTTACAACTTATACACCATCGTATTATTATTTCATTTTTCAATATATTCCAAAATGAATCTTCACATTCATAATAAAGAATATACAATTAATCAACTTTTAGATCATACCTATACAATCCAACTTCCCAGATTTTAATAATGCAATATATAATAACTTCCGCGACTTTTTAAAACTAACCACAATTTTCTCAAAAGGCTATAAATAAGACTCACCAATAAACAAAAAAAAAAAACATCCATTAATCAGATCATCATTTGTGACAATTAATCAATAAATCACTCGTTTTCTAAATAAGAGTCTTATTCTGAAATTTGTCCCTTCTTCCTAATAAGTGTATCCATTTTAATAAGAATAAAGATATTTATACAACAGTTGTCCGGATAATATTGTAGTAATATTCGTAATTAAATAGTCTTTCAATTTTTTTAATAATTAATATAATTAGCATTTTGTCTATAATACCTTTTCCCACCTAATTATATATTAATCTTTATAGTTAATTAATATTTCGAATTTTCAAAAATTTATGCATGATATTAATTTATTTTAAATAATATTAGAAATTAGCATATAGTTAAGTGAAAAAGGGTGTTATAGACAAAACACTAATTATATTAATTATTGAAAAAAATTGAAAGAGTATTTAATTACGAATATACCACCGTTGTCCGAACAACTGTTGTCTAAATATCAATACTCAATAATAATTTTTAATGTAAATCAAGACTCCGTATCTGATAATATTTACATCTTCCTTAAATATTTCTCCAAATTTACATCTTCCAAAATCATTCTTATCTCATAAGTTGACTCGGGCCCACAAATTTTAAAAAATGATTAATGCAAAATAGGATAACTGTTGTAAACATTTGTAAATATAGACTAAAATATTATAAGGAAAACTTTAATATCAATTTTAAAAGGGAAATATTGAGAATTCTTCTGGGAGTGCTCTTACCTATTAGAGCGGATAAAGGAGAATTAATATCTACTTACGAAAATCATAATTTAACTGCTAAATAAAAAACATAATTTTAATTCACGAAAACATAGTGGAATTAGATAAGGAGTATTAATTTGGGATATTTACTTGCACCATAATTGCAGATGCAAATGAAGCCATTTAATGCGCATGTTCAATAGATAAGAATGAAATTGGAAAGTCGAGGTAATTAATCAAACAAAAATAAATATATGATACTCAATTATATAATCTGATGAAGTGTGTCTGCAAATTAAAAGAAAAGAAGCTGAGGACTTATTTGCAAGTTTTTGCTAACTCGGAGGGCTTAAGTGTAAAGTCGGGTTTAGTTGTTGTAACAATTTTGGTGAGCTGGCAGTGAAGGATCTAGAAGCCGTTTTATACTTTGTAGTTTTAGGGTTGCCGATTCAATTTCATTCACGGTTGTTAGTTTGCTCTGAGAAGAGAGATAGAGAGAGAGGGGTCTGAGAAGAGAGTAGCCTGTGTTCTTGGCTTGAGAGTTGTCTTCGTTGTAATCTCTTGTAATCTGTCTATTTTTCGGTGGCTTGTTTTAGTCACGGTATAGTGGAAATCACTGCTGGCATCCTTGCCCGTGGATGTACGGTCACATCGATCGGAACCACGTAAAACTCACTCGTGTCATTTTCATTTCTGTTCTTGTTCATTTCTGTTTTGAATCTAGTTTTAGATCTTGTAAGTTTGTGCGATCTGTTGGATCTTGTTTCGTAACAAGTGGCGCCGTCTGTGGGAAACGGATTTTGCGGTGTGTGGGTTAGATCGACGAAGATCTGAAGAGATCTGAGTAGATCGAAGTTGGTTGAAGTAGGTCTGAACGGTTATCGCACAGATCTAGAAGATCTAAGTCTAGATCCATGGCCACGACGACGGCAAAGTTCGATACCGAGAAGTTCAAAGGCAAAAACGATTTTGCCTTGTGGAAAGTGAAGAAGAAGGCAATTCTGGTCCAGCAAGGGCTTGCAGATGTTCTTCTGAGCAACAAATTGCCGGAAAAAGATGAAGATAAGGGAAAGCGGAAGGAGATGGCTCAGAAGGCTCATAGTGCGATCATCCTCTGTCTCGGAGACAAGGTGTTGCGTGAAGTAGTGAAGGAGGAGACGACGGCTGGTGTTTGGTCGAAGCTGGAAAAGTTGTACATGACGAAATCGTTAGCGAATTGTCT
The DNA here is from genome assembly GCA_029490685.1 of Schizonepeta tenuifolia. Classification (NCBI taxonomy): domain Eukaryota; kingdom Viridiplantae; phylum Streptophyta; class Magnoliopsida; order Lamiales; family Lamiaceae; genus Schizonepeta; species Schizonepeta tenuifolia. The sequence goes on along the minus strand of CM055960.1, from coordinate 53,887,279 downwards.
GTACATGAAGCAGAAGCTGTACTCCTATAGGATTCATGAAGAGAAGAGTATTCTGGACCAGCTTGATGAGTTTAATAAAACCCTAGATGATCTGGCGAATCTGGAGGTTACTCTAGGAGATGAAGACAAAGTTATTCTTCTTCTCAACGCGCTTCCTAAATCTTATGATCATCTGAAGGATGCAATGTTGTATGGGAGGAATTCTTCAATCTCCCTTGAAGAAGTGCAGACTGCTCTGAAATCCAAGGAGCTACAGAGGTCTACAAAGTCTAAATCATCTGCAACTGGTGAAAGTCTTAATATGAAAGGAAAATTCTCCAAAGGCAAATTCAAAAAGCCTTGGAAAGGAGGCAAGAAACCTGGTGGTGATGAATCAAAAGAGGGTGAAGGCGGCAATACAATAAGCTGTCACTACTGCAAGAAGCCAGGCCACATAAGGAAGGATTGCTACAGCTGGAAGAGAAAGAAACAACAAGAGCAACAACAACAAGCTCAGAAGAAGACCTCGTCACATATTGATATTGCTGACATTGCTTAGCAATGTCATGGGGCAGAATCCCTGCATATTCTTGACTCAATAGCTCTTAATATTTCTGATTCCAGTTTATCAAATGTTTGGATTCTTGATACTGGTTGTAGTTTTCACATGTGTCCTAATAAACACTGGTTTCATGCTTTGTAGGCTAGCAGGTCCGGAGCTGTAGTGCTTGGAAATGATCAAGTATGTCCAATAGAAGGCATTGGATCAATCAAGCTGAAACTACATGATGGATCTGTTAGAATCTTAACAGATGTGAGGTACATTCCTACACTCAAGAGAAACTTGATTTCTCTTGGTTGGTTAGAGATGACTGGTTGTGAATACATGTCTAGTAATGGCAACTTGAGAGTCATTAAAGATGTTAAAGTAGTCTTGAGAGGGACTACTATGTATCATCTGTTGGGGCATACTATAGTGGGTAATTCTGATCATGTTTCTGATAATGAGTTGAAACTATGGCATGCTAGACTAGGACATGTAAGTGATAAAAGTTTAACTGAACTTAAGAAGCAAGGCATTCTGAAATTAACTAATGGGGTTAAACTAAATCACTGTGAAGATTGTGTCTTAGGAAAGAGTAAGAAACAATCATATCCTGTTGGAAAGCATACTTCTACACAACATTTGCAATATGTTCATTCTGATCTGTGGGGGCCATCTAGAACTTTAACTCTAGGTGGAGCAAGTTACTTTATGTCCATAATTGATGATTATAGCAAGAAGGTATGGGTTTATGTTTTAAAGCATAAATCAGATGCATTTGACAAGTTTGTTGAGTGGTGTAGATCTGTAGAGAATGAAAAAGATTGCAGGTTAAAGTGTCTAAGGACAGACAATGGACTGGAGTTCATTGTTGAGAAGTTCATGGAGTATTGCAAGTCTAAAGGGATTAAGAGACACAGAACTGTTCCTGGCAACCCTCAACAGAATGGGGTGGTAGAAAGAATGAACAGAACACTTCTGGAGAGAGTTAGGTGTATGCTAACTAGCTCAGGTCTACCTGCCAGGTTCTGGGGGGATGCTGTGTCAACTGCAGCTTACTTAATCAATAGGTGCCCCTCATTAGCAGTTGGAATGAAGACTCCGGAAGAGCTGTGGTATGGGAGAGCTGCAGATTATTCAAACTTGAAGAGTTTTGGGTGTTTGGCATACTCACACATTAGGCAGGACAAACTAGAGCCTAGGGCTCTCAAGTGTGTAATGATTGGGTATCCTGATGGAGTAAAGGGGTACATGTTGTGGTGTATGGAACCAGGAAAAGGGAAGACAATCATTAGCAGGGATGTTACTTTTAGAGAAGATGTGATGCCATACAAGAATCTTCCTAGGTCAGAAGAGGATGCTGGATTTGAGGTGGAGTCTGAAAAGCAAGATCACTCTTCTAGAAATGCAGAGTCTGAAGAAGAAGTTCAAGTAAAGGCAGAGACTCATGATAAGAGTGAGTTATCTTCAGAGACAGATTTGAGCAGCTATCATCTTGCAAGAGATAGGATTAGAAGGGAGATCAGGCCACCACAGAGATATGGACATTCAGATTTGGTGTCATATGTTTTCCATGTTGCTGAGAAAATTGTGTATAAAGAGCCTCAGTCTTATAAAGAAGCTGTGTCCTGTTCAGAGAAGGCTCATTGGATTCAAGCTATGAAGGAAGAGATGGACTCTCTTGTCAGAAACAGAACTTGGAAGTTGGTTAATAAACCAACAAGTCAGAAGTGTGTGACCTGCAAGTGGATTTACAAGAGGAAACTTGAAGGTAGAAGAGACAAGGAAGAGATTAGATACAAAACAAGGCTAGTAGCTAAAGGATTTACACAGAGAGAAGGAATAGATTTCAATGAAATCTTCTCATCTGTTGTCAAGCACACTTCTATAAGGCTACTGTTAGCCTTAGTAGCTCAGATGAATCTAGAGTTGCATCAGTTGGATGTCAAGACAACTTTCTTGAATGGAGAGCTGGAGGAAACCATCTACATGACCCAGCCAGAAGGGTTTGAAGTCAATGAATCCCAAGTGTGCCTGCTGCAGAAGTCACTTTATGGACTTAAGAAAAGTCTAAGGCAGTGGAACAAAAGATTTGATGAATTTATGATTAATATTGGGTTTTAACAGATCTTTGCATGACAGATGTGTATACTTGAAGAAACTTGCTGGTTCAAGGATGGTGTATCTACTCCTGTATGTTAATGACATGTTGGTGGCTGGAGAGTTAAAGTCTGACATTGAAGATGTCAAGAGAGCTCTGCATGAAGAGTTTGATATGAAAGACCTTGGTGAAGCTAGGAGGATCCTGGGGATGGATATTTACAGAAGTAGAGACACTAACAAGTTGTTGCTGATGCAGTCACATTATGTCCTCAAGATTCTGAAGAAGTTTAACATGGATGAGGCCAAGGCAGTCAAAATACCTCTTCAGCAACATGTGAAGTTGTCTGAGGATCAGAAACCCAAAAATGATGAAGAAGTGGTGGAGATGAGTAGAGTTCCGTATGCTAATGCAGTTGACAGCATCATGTATTATATGATGTGTACCAGACCAGATTTAGCACATGCAATAAGTGTGGCGAGTAGATTCATGGCTGATCCTAGGAGAACTCACTGGGAAGCATTGAAGTACATTCTGAGGTATGTAAAATGTACATTTGATTCTGGACTAATGTTTCAAAAGTGTAGTGGTGCAGGTAATGCAGGTTTACTTGGCTATGTGGATTCGGACTATTCTGCTAATGTTGATAGCAGAAAGTCTCAGACAGGGTATATGTTTACCTTGTTTGCAGTGTTTACCTTGTTTGGTACTGCTATTAGCTGGAAGTCTATGCTCCAGTCTGTGGTTGCTCTCTCAACTACAGAGGCAGAATATATGGTTGTAACAGAAGCTGTGAAGGAAGGGGTTTGGTTGAAAGGGATGGTGCAGGAACAAGGTCCGGTTGTGATACTTTGTGACAGCCAGAGTGCAATTCACTTGGTAAAGCACCAAGTTTTCCATGAGAGATCGAGGCATATAGATGTGAGGATGCATTTTGTGAGAAACATAGTAGAAAAGGGTGAAGTGCAGATTCTCAAAGTCTCAACTCTGGAGAATGTTGCACATGGATTGACCAAGGCTTTGTCGGTTGCAAAGTTTCAGCACTGTCTTGAGTTGATTGGTTTGGGCTCACATCGAGCTCAGACAAGTGGTTCAGTTTGAAGAAAACTGGAGATTGGCAAGGGTGTCGAGTGATGGTTTTTCAACTATGCAGTCAAGGTGGAGAATTGATGAGGTGTGTCTGCAAATTAAAAGAAAAGAAGCTGAAGACTTATTTGCAAGCTCTTGCTAACTCAGAGGGCTTAAGTGCAAAGTCGTGTTTAGTTGTTGTAACAATTTTGGTGAGCTGGCAGTGAAGGATCTAAAAGCCATTTTATACTTTGTAGTTTTAGGGTTGCCGATTCAATTTCATTCACGGTTGTTAGTTTTGCTCTAAGAAGAGAGATAGAGAGAGAGAGGTCTGAGAAGAGAGTAGCCTATGTTCTTGGCTTGAGAGTTGTTTTCGTTGTAATCTCTTGTACTCTGTCTATTGTTTGGTGGCTTGTTTCAGTCACGGTATAGTGGAAATCATTGCTGGCATCCTTGCCCGTGGATGTACGGTCACATCGACCAGAACCACGTAAAAATCGCTCGTGTCATTTTCATTTTTGTTCTTGTTCATTTCTGTTTTGAATCTAGTTTTAGATCTTGTGAGTTTGTGCGATCTGTTGGATCTTGTTTCGTAACATAATCCATCTGTCGTTCACATCGGATCCTCTATGTGACATCTTCTGTTGCCTTAATAAGAGTATGACATGTGGTGTAATAAAGGATTCAAGATGTAGGGAATATATAGAAAAATATATATCCTAAATCTTGAACCATTAGTCGTGTCATGTCATCTTCTTATTAATGTAATAGAAGATGTCACATAAAAATGTAATAGAATATATAGAGAGTCGATAGTCTAGTCACCGTTTGTGAGCACTTTTCATTATTTGTCCATATTAACATTATTTATTTCTGCGGTTTAATCTAATACCTTAAACAATATTGTGGAAATCATTAAACAGAAAATTACATAAAAATTAATGTTCGATTTTTTATATTTCCCTTTTAACTTCAAAAATATAAAAAATCATATATTTCATCATATATATTTCAAATACAGCATTTCCCTCCTTGTATCAAATACAGCATTTAATATATATAGTCAAACAAACCAATCTATACATCGATCAATTTAGTATGGTTATATTTCTTTAATCAGCATAATTAATAACGTTCCAACTCATAATTATTCACTTACCATAATATTGGAATAAAAAAACAGTATTTAAATGATATCCAAAAAGAAATTAAAAATCATCAAACACAAGAACAACATGATTATGAAATGTGTTTTTCTGGTGCTCATCTTACAGGCCATTGCGCACAACACCTCCGCAAGATGCTTAATAAAAAGATCTCATGTTCATATTTTTAATAATCTTCCCAAAAACAGCACAGATGATTTGAGACTGCACTGTGCAGCCAAACATGATGACCTTGGCTATCATGATTTGTATCGAAATCAAGAATTCCAATTTTCTTTTTGCTACAATCCTTTTGTTACCTTATATTTTTGTCATTTTTGGTGGGGTCAGAAGCAATTGGCGTTCAAAGTTTATGATGCGGCACAAGGTCTATGCTCGAGTGGTAAGTGTGTATGGATAGCAGAGGCAGATGGCCTGCGTGGCTCCCGTGATATTCTATTGTGGCAGCAAAATCAAGGATAATCGATATTATTTAATTTGTTAATGTATGATCAAAATTACCAATTATATGGGTTAATTAATAAACGTGTTCTTCATTGAAAAGTGACTCTCATATCTCGACCATTACTGCCATGCATGGTTTATTTGGTTTGCTCGCACTCCAAAATCAATTTATACACTACTTTACTCATATTGCAATTTCTAATACGACTTATCACAAATTCTCCTTAACCTCCAAATTCAATCACCATACCTATCTTCTTTCCGTTTAATCATCCATTTCTATTGTTAAAATCATTATTACACACTAATTAAAATAACCACGTATTTCAGGTCTCTCTTTAATTTTAGATTTTACCTCACACCGCTTCCATTAAGTATTGTCGTATTTATTTTAAATCTCATTTTATACATTTTTAATCCTTTATTCTACTATTATTCAATATTAAAAATTCTCAAAACTTCACCTAATGAAATAAGGAATGACAATATTATTGTGGTTTTATATTTTTGGAAATAATTTAACGCGGTCCACACAGGCCTAAAATTTTTTTAGATATTGAGGCACATATCTTCTTACTCTATTTATAATAAATAAATTGTAGTAATATTGAGTTGTCGTGTAATATCTAAGCTATTTATGATTGATAAATTAAAATATGTGGAGTATACAGAATATAAATTGATAATCGGTTATAATAATATAATTTAGTAAACCATACTATAGAGTAAATTTCGTAGAATTACAAATTCGTATTCGAGTTCATGTAAAATTGAAAGAGCAAATTTGTATGGTTTATATGCCCCTGTGTGATTTGCAGGCTACCGCACAAGGACGGGAGGTTACTCAGTGCGCACCATAGATAGCGGTTGCGGGTTCTCACGATATTTTTAAAAAAAAAAAAAAGAGAGCAAATTTGTAAATATTATGTGTAATTCAAAAAAAAATTGTAATTATTGTGGAGAGAAAGTAATTAACCATACACTCTCTCCGAAAAATGAGGGAAATGATATTTATGATGTATGCTTATTTGAGCATGTTATAATCATTTATTTTTATTCTATTTACATCGTTGTGTAAAATTTTAGTAGATAATTTGGCTTTATATTTTATTCATATCATACACGACAAGTTAGAATTCAAAAATTATTTTAAATGCTATTTCGAAAACTCAAAATTATTCAATTTCAAAGTGAATAATTTCTTCATTTATTTTGGCATTTCTAGGATTTTAGATTCATTTGTTTCTAAAATGTAAAATATATAGCACATTAATTTTAGAGCAATAAGTTAAAATAGTCCTTTTGAAAACAAAAGGATAAATAATGTCATTTTGAAAAAAAATGTGTCCAAATAACCTTATAAAAGGATATAAACCCTTTTATATCATTATAGGTATACAAGAAGGCTAACTTTAATTTAAATCATACACGAAGACTAAACTTTATGTAATTTCCGACGAAAATTTCCGACCAAAATTTTAATCATACATGAAGCCTAACTCCATATATGCATCGTACGCGAAGACTAACATTCATATATGTATCATACACGAAAATTTCGGGCGAAAATTTGAATCATACACGAAGCCTGACTTTCATGTATGCATCATACACGAAGCCTGACTTTCATTTATGCATCATACACGAAGCCTGACTTTCATGTATGCATCATACACGAAAATTTTCACCGCAAAAAATTCAAATTTGAATCATACATGAAGATTAGTTTTAATGTATGACGCATACACGAAAATTTTCGCCGCCAAAAATTTCAAATATACACGAAGATTAGTTTTCATGTATGAATTATGATGCATATACGAAGATTAGTTTTCATGTATTAATGCATACATGAATGTTATTCTTTGTGTATAATGCATATATGATACATACATGAAGTTAGATTTCATGTATGATTCGAATTTTCGCAGGAATTTTTTGCCGGAAAATTTTGGTCGGAAATTTTCGCCGGAAATTCATACATGAAGTTAGTCTTCGTGTATGATTCAATTTAAAGTTAGTCTTCTTGTATACTCATTAAGGGTATAATAGAGTTTTAACAAATTACAGTGATATTTTGACACTTTTATTTTGTAAGAGACATTTTAGCATTTTTTGTTTGTAAGAGACATTTTTAGCATTTTACCTCTTAATTTTACATGAGATTAACCCAACTGTAGACATATGTAAAAAGATACACTTGGAATTAGAGGTGTAAACAAGTCGAGTCGAGCCGAGTATTGGCATACTCAAAGCTCGAGCTCGGTTCATAAGTATGAAGCTAGAGCTCGACTAGACTCGACTGAGTTTGAAATTTTCGAGCTCGGGCTCGACTCGATGGCAAATTCGGTGAGCTCGAACTCAACTCGATTGGGCTCGACCGTTGAATCTTGATTGAGCTTGAACTCGAACTCCATCTTGTTTAAGCTCGATTAGGCCAAAAGGATAAAATTGTAAAATCGTTACTAGGCTAGCGATATTGAACCAAGTATAATGAAACTCGAACTTGAGCTCGAGCTCGAGCTCGACTCGACTAATACTGAGTCGATTACGAGTATTTTTTGAATCAATTCTGAGTAGCTCGCAAGCTAACGACTCACTTACATCCCACTTGGAATCCCAATTGTTCATGAGACTTCATCAATTGAAATATATGTAAAACGCTACAATTTGTAAAGGTAGAAAAATCTGAACTATAGTCTTGGTTTCAAGATGGTCCAAAGTAACACCCGCAAGCCCGGCCCTTGAAAAAATCCAAATAATTATAAAAAAAAAAATCTAAGATAAGCAGGTCCATTATTCTTGGAAATTTTAAAAGATAGAAGATAAAATGAGTTCGAAGTGTTGGAAAATATAGGAGCGTGTGTGATGTGTGTACGGAAAAGAAAGACAGGAAAGAAAGGAACCAAGGCTAGAGTTAGACTCTATCTCCGTAAGACAAGATTGCCCCGCTCTCGTGCGCGGTTTGCGGCAATTGCCTCCAAGATACAACAGTTCGGGTGAACTTTGAGACGTTGCACGACGTGTCGTAGTTCCGGCGAACAACTTGATACTCGGGACGAGTACTTCCTAGACTCGACTATATATATGAGATGTATGTATGGAAACTCGTTGTTGTGAGTTCGAATTGTGTTTTTAAAACGTCGAATTCGATGGGTATTTATAGGCGGAAGGTGCCCGTTCCGAACGGTTGCGTACGAGGTGGTTATCGGCGCCATTCAACCAGACGCCGACACGTGTCACTCACGAAAGGGTGGCTATCCTGGTGCCGCCACGTGGCAGATGAGGAAATTCGGTTTCAACTGAATTCAACCGCCGATAACCGCACCGTGTGATCAGCCGCACCATACGTTCCCTTATCCGTACTAACCGCCAGTAACCGCTTCTCCGTTCGGTCCACGTGTGAGTCCCTTAGCCAAAATAACTTTGGCTCCTCAATTGCTCCGATCGCGACTGAGCGAAGTGCAAAGTGCACCTCAAAGCGCCCATTGCGACAAGTGCGACGTGCACGTGCTCGTCGCCATCGTCGTCGCCGTCGGACTCGGACTCGGACGGTCCTTTGCACCGTCCTCGTAGGAATCATGATTAAGCACAAAAGGTGCCAACACTTGAGCCACTAAGATGCACCATAGGTAGCACACTTGGATATATTCCCTTATAGTGTTGCTCCTTATATATAGCACAAAACATCCTTGAATTTTCGATGTGGGACAAATAAGGTAGAATACACACAATTTCTAGTTCCAAGTAGCCATGTTTATGTATTAATTGCTCATTCATTCCTTAATGGAATTGAACAAATAAATACATTAAATCATAGTGCTCAAAACGTAAATTTCGTTTCTACCATTAGTTTTCCATATACTTCTCACGGATTTAATGCTATAAAGAACCAAAATTCCAACAATCCCCCACATGAATGACAATTAATGCAAGTGCTTGCAAATGCATGAATACTTGTCCCGACGATCTATTATTGCATCGGAATAGATAGCTTTTGGCTTTGAATCTTCCTTAGTGTAATGCTATCGGATTTACTCGCTGCTCGGTGAACGCGATGTCTTGAACCGGTCAGCTTTTGCGTAAACCAAGATAATAACACACACACAATAATAGATCTAATATCTATTGTTCTCACGTTGTGTCCATTTCGGCCTTGGACCATATCTCGGATTCATAAGTGTTATAATTTGAAGCGGCCACACTTCTCACTTATATAGGTGATCTCCTTTAAGTATCATGCCATACTTTGTCTTTCTTTCAAGACTTTAGGAATCATTAAAAGCTTATATAGCTTACCCTGTACCACATTCAGCATGTTTTTGCACTTGGGCAGTTTCGAGAATGGATATTAAGTTGTAATTCCAAGTGCACAACTGAACATTCATAGCTTAGTTGTCTCATTGAACCAAGTTCTTGGGATCTCCAGTTATCATGATTGAGTTACCACTATGAACATTCTTTAATTGTGGATTTCATCACATTCCCCTTACTGCACAATTGATCACTTTACATGAACGACCGTTCTTAATGAGTTTTGACTTTGGCAAAGTCAATGTACATCACTACTAGTGATCAATTGTTTATTCAAGGAAGAATATCACAAATACTGTGTCGATTCGTATAATGCTTTTATGACTTTTCATTTTAGTATTTTACAACATTTTATCTTCCTTGGATAATAGTCATACTAGACGACGTTTACTTGTCATAATAACACTTTTCGATGATTACATTACTAGATGACATGTCTCATCTTAGTAACATTCTTCATCGAACAAGTTTATTAGACATTGCTAGACTATATCTTACTTATCGTTCCAGTTCGTCCATCTAGTCAAGATTTTCATCTAATAAAGTTTTTCCTTGTCTACTAGAATTCATCTTAGCTTTTCTTGAAGGAAATTACTATTTTGATATTTTATTTGTCTTTTAACAATATTTCCAATTGACCAAGTTTACTTAGACGACTCAATCATCTTAGTAACACTTTCAACTTGGAATTTTTAACAAGACAATATATCATCGTAATCTTTTCCAACGAAGATTTTACTCAAGATATTTTATTCTAGTAACTAAACTTTATTTCCTTAAATTTTGACTTTCTAGTCAAAATTCCTCAAGTGAAGTACTATTTACTTCATGATTTTGTATCATTTGATACCCCCACATTTCACACGTATCATTGCGAAAAGTATACTTAGTATCATTTTTTATACTCACCGTAGTTATCTTTCTAATGTTTCAGTTCATCTTCATGAACTTACATTAGTGATACATCTTTCTTCATAAGTAATCATCTCCCCCACATTTGAAGACATATTTTGATTTATATCATCAAAGAGTGATTACATAAATACAAGAATTATAAAACATCTTATAATGTTTTATACGAGATAGAATTTCCTCTTTTATAAAGACCATGTTAACTTTATAAAATTTCTCCGAAATTCTACATATCAAGTAGACTTTTTCTACTTGTCTTTTACTTTAATGTTTTAACAAACATTAGTTTGTATACTTGTAGAAATTTTGACATTTTTTTATATCTTCATCTCGATTTTCCCTACTAAGAAGTAGACTTGAATCAAGTTGTTGTATTTACCAAAAAATGAACAAGCAAAGATATAAAAACATGTACACTTTATTTATTCACAAGTACACGTTTCAATGCATCATATGCTTAGCATTCAATTGAAGGCTTTAATCTATACAACAAGCCTTCCATCACATATCTACAATATGTACACACCAAAGAAGCCTCATATAGGCCTTCTTCATCTACACGGACTAATCATAGAGATCATCCTTAAGTCTGAAGCCGTTTGCAAGTAAACGTGCTTTGTACTTGCGAATCGAGCCATCGGCATTGTACTTCCTTGTGAAGCACCACACATACCCCAAAGGAAATGATTGATCCGAGTCAAATGAGGACTCCCATGTGCAATTTTTCACAATTGCATCCATGTAGTGAATGATGTGCCTCATTTCTTCATAGACTGCTTCTCTCCAAAATGGAGCATCGGGCCTCGACAGAGCTATCATGAGCGTTTTAGGCTCTTCGCTCATATCAAACCCTTCGTCACTTTGGCCTATGATGACCCTTCTCCTTTTCGGACTGAAATGCTTGGAAGTATACATATCTTCCAAAGCATTCCAAATATCTCGATCATTTTGAAATTGAGACACCAAAGCATAAATCGAAGGAGTAAGATAGTCAAGAATAATGTACAAACAAGTGTAGTCATTGTCGATCCATGCGTGAATTTGCTTTCTCCTTGTTTCCTCCGATGCATCTTCATCCACCGTTGGAGTGGATTGGAATAGAAAGATCGCCAAATTGTTGGCAACTAAAAACGCCATCATCTCCTTCTTCCATTCTTTGAAGAAATTTCCATCAAACATAAAAACAGGAATACCAAACGTCGACCTACGGGTTAGCATTTTTCCGAACAGCACATACAGAAAAAATTCTTGTCTTACGATTGTTGGAAAATATAGGAGCGTGTGTGATGTGTGTACGGAAAAGAAAGATAGGAAAGAAAGGAACCGAGGGTAGAGTAGACTCTATCTCCGTAAGACAAGATTGTCCCGCTCTCGTGCACGCGGTCTGCGGCAATTGCCTCCAAGATACAACGGTTCGGGTGAACTTTGTAACGTTGCACAATGTGTCGTAGTTCCGGCGAACAACTTGATACTCGGGACGAGTACTTCCTAGACTCGACTATATATATGAGATGTATGTATGCAAACTCGTTGTTTTGAGTTCGAATTGTGTTTTAAAAATGTCGAATTCGGTGGGTATTTATAGGCGGAAGGTGCCCGTTCTGAACGGTTGCATACGAGCTGTCCTGGTGCCGCCACGTGGCAGATGAGAAAATTCAGTTTCAACTGAATTCAACCGCCGATAATCGCACCATACGTTCCCTTATCCGTACTAACCGCCAGTAACCGCCTCTCTGTGCGGTCCACGTGTGAGTCCCTTAGCCAAAATAACTTTGGCTACTCAATTGCTCCGATCGCGGCTGAGCGAAGTGCAAAGTGCGCCTCAAAGCGCCCATTGCGACAAGTGCAACGTGCACGTGCTCGTCGCCATCGCCGTCGCCGTCGGACTCGGACTCGGACTCGGACGGTCCTTTGCACCGTCCTCGTAGGAATCATGGTTAAGCACAAAAGGTGTCAACACTTGAGCCACTAAGATGCACCATAGGTAGCACACTTGGATATACTCCCTTATAGTGTTGCTCCTTATATATAGCACAAAACATCCTTGAATTTTCGATGTGGGACAAATAAGGTAGAATACACACAATTTCTAGTTCCAAGTAGCCATGTTTATGTATTAATTGCTCATTCATTCCTTAATGGAATTGAACAAATAAATACATTAAATCATAGTGCTCGAAATGTAGATTTCGTTTCTACCATTAGTTTCCACATACTTCTCACGGATTTAATGCTATAAAGAATCAAAATTCCAATACGAAGCAAAGCTAAATCATTGCATTTAATGCTCCGGTGGGAGAGATAGAGGTGTGTCCCCATGCAGTGTAGTCTTTGCAAGTGTAGTGATTCCCACATTCTCCGTATAATCTTAGATGCCTGCCTGCCATTGAAGAGTTAGTTGTATATGAATGTCCAAACAAAAATAATTAATGTTGCTTAGACAGACATGCTGTACAGTGGATAAAAGATCGATACCGATAAATATATTCGACGGGAAGATGAAATTCAGTTGTAGACAATAGTCACCACTATGCTTAACGAGCTTACCACTTAACATTCTTCTGCTTAGACTACACGCAGCGGTATGTCTCGTGCGTGTCTCGAGACACTGCCGCCGACGAGACACGCCGCTGCAAGGCCCGCTGTCTCGAGCCCGTCCCGTGGCGACGAGACTGTCTCGAGTCGGCGCGTGTATTACACGCGCGCGACTTTTTTTTTTTTTTTTTAAATCGGCACGTGTATTAC